>CM052160.1:4662184-4735642 GCA_028455555.1 Augochlorella aurata
CAAATCTTTTTTCTAATATTTATCTGGAAAAGCAGATGTCACAGTGGAATCTCGCGGACGGTTTCAAGCTTGCAGCAGCTCTCTATCTTTATGATTCATATTTTCTGATGTGCAACTGGTTCGACCCTGTCAGTTTTTTTCTACTTAACACGTTTGGCGAACGGTAACAGGAGGAAGGAGGGAGAAAGAGAGTCAGAGAGAGAGAGAGAGAGCAAGAGAGAGAGAGAGAGAGGGAGAAAGAGGGAGAGCAGGAGAGAGAATAGATAGACAAAGAGAAGGCGAAGGAAAGATGAAGAGGATAACGAGGAAGGAAGGGAGATACGAGCGCTGGTCCACGTTGCCACATCGAATGAGTTAACGGACAATGGCGGTCCACGTTAAAAAAATAAAGGAAAGAGGGATGAAGTGCGAGGGGAGGGAGCCCTCATTACGAGGGGCGCCCCCGGTGTATTTGTCGATAAGGGGGCCTATATGCAAATGATCGTCCCTCGCCCGGCCGACGGAAGAAAAACTTTGCCTCTCCGTCTCTCTTCCTCTCTTTCTCTCATTCCGTTTCCCTCGGTGCACGAATAATGCTCTCTGACGGTGTACCAAAGTAGAAAAAAAGGGGGGTATAATGTATCGTAATCAGATGATCAATTATTAAGAGCGCGGCAAAAAAACAACGAGGGTTGACATACGACTGACAGGACAGGAACGTATCCGGATACGAGGGGGCCTTTCCCTCTCCTCTCTCTTTTTCTATCTTCCTCTTTCTCACTGTTCTGTAACGAGCTTCCACGAACGTAATCGATACTCCGAATGATATTAGAATATTCGTCGAGCGAATATGTTTCCTTCCAGAGGAAAAGCGAGATGAAATTCTCGTTTTGGCCGGATATTCGTATGGGATTCGTTATCAGAATATAAACCTTGGGAGGAAAATAATATCTGGATAGTCGTATCTGTAAAATAAATTATTTATAATGATTAAATTGCGGGTGTTAATAAATTTGTGGTTTAATAATAAAAATTCATATTTTTTTTTATTTTCTTGGTAATTCCAGACATTAAAAGATGTTTCTCCTAATTTTATTAAAATTAAAATTGCTTATAAGAATGGAAATTTCTGTTAAAATTCTCTAACAATGGCAAAAAGTGACAATTTTGATGCGCCACGTATGCCACGCTCTGCGGTAAAAGATCTGTCATTTCTGAACGGGATAAGATAAATCAATGTATTTTTTCAGTTTCTGATGAAAGTAAATTGCTTTCTAATATCTCAGCTAATTTAATTATACAAAAAATACACAAATACGAAGTTGCAAGCGATTATTATCAAATACTGTTGGCCAAAAGTGACTAAATCTGAGTTTTTCTAGGTACAAACGGAGTCTCTGAAAACAATTCAATATGTATCGACTTTCCGAATGACATAAAATTCTTAAAATAGGTTCAATCTTGTAGATTAAAAGAATGAAAGGTACAACTCGATCGGCTGAACGGTTCCCGAGATAAAAATTCCCAAACGTATCGAAGTTTACAGAAATTGATAAAAAAACAGGAGACGATTGATAAAAATAGATACTTGCATAATGAAGATGAACAGTTACGATATGGAAGGGGTAGTATTTGAGAATATTTAACGTGACAGGAAGCGCATGAACATACTCGGGAAAACCCGTTCGAAACATTGTTTAGCGATCCTGCATTGTAAATGCATCGTTTCCTTTGGCGGCGGTCGCATAATAAATGTATCGCTTTCTTGGCCTCTCCTGTATAGCTGAGCAAACTTTTCAGGCCTGTGTATCGAGCGCACGTTAGGACAATACCCTGGTATTGAGTTACCAATTTTTAATGGATATGGATCTAGTCGCGATCATGCGTGTGATCGTCGAGGTAAAAACTGGTTGAGGCTATTTAATACGTGCGTCCGTTATGCATTCGGTCGGGCTCCCAATTATAATATCTATATTATGCAGATTGCTATGAAACCTTCATTTCGAGGCCCGTCAAGATGAGTGAGTGTGAAACGATTTTTTTTCCATTTTTCTTTACACAATACATCAACATTAGAAACAAAGACATTATAGAACTCACGTTTCATGAAGTAATCGAATACTTAACTGACTCATTCTAATGCACTTTTAATATCAAAGATATACGACGTGGTAATTACTAAACTGTGGGTTTTATGCACTCATGACTAGATCGTGGATCTTTATATAAATTCTTACTTTCTTAAAATTGTTTTACAAAAATCTGAAGAAGATGTAAATTTCTTACATCGACTAGAAAATTCCTCGTAGTAAACGTGGAATATAATTAACGTAATGAATAAAATTAGAACTGTAAAAGTAGAACTGTGAATAAATATATAGAATTTAAGAATATCGATATATTCGTTACAGCTTATTGAAATTATTAGATGAAAGCTATTTTATTTTTGTTCTTACAATTAATGTAGGCAATTTTCATTTTGAATAAAGATACTGTAAGGAATCTTGTAGTCAATGAATGAAAATTTTCTTTTGTTTTAGCTTTCGTAAAATGAAAATAAATAATATGAAAATAGGAATTTGCTCAGGGGTTTAGTAACTGTATAATTTCAGCTACAATTTAGAGCATGGTTATCGATATTGGCTATTAGAAAGTGAAAAGGACAGCCGAATAGAGTGAATGTACCTGACTCGCGGCACGTGTCACTGAAAACAGGATAATTTGCTGCATACTCACAGGTAGCACGAGCATATTTGGGGTGGCGGCAGGTATACGACTATATATCGAGGCGATTTTGAGGGGAGGCTTTGGCAATCAATAGATATTCATCCCCATCGAACCATCGACACTATTGTCGATACACGATGCATTCAGCTGCACCGAGGGGCACGCAGGTTGCGCTTTGATGCGCCGTGCACTTCGAGCCTAAGAGATCATCGACTGCAGGTTCCTTCCGCTACCTTTGCCGATTATTCTCAATTTTCATGTTGAACACGTTCCAAGAAATCGACAAACTTTTTATTCTGTCGTCCGCAACGCTCATAATAAGTAGAAATAATTAACTCCTGGAAAATTGACATTTCGTAGACTCCATTGCAAATTTAGTCTTTCCCTTTTATTTTGTTGACACATCTTAGAGAAACGAATTTGTTTAACACTGCAATGGTACTCTGGGCCATCAATAATCTCAGCGAAATTCACTCTGTAGCAATTGTCCCTTTCCCGCTCTTTAAATTCGATATATAAAAGTATTTTAGTAAACTTTTACGAAGTTTTTAGAAAAATCCAAATGTTACATTTGTTAACTTTATGCGTAAGGTACTACGTTTAAAATCGAAATATTGCTTTTGTAAATAAAACAATTTTAAAGATGGCGTGTAACCGGTCGGCGATTTTTTCCCATTTAACATTTTATTTTCTAATTCAAGAAAATATTTGCGATCCGTTAGAACGGAAAAAGATGCGAGTGTTGCGACCCAGAATAAATCTTGAACGCCGGAGGAGTCTGCCGTATTCAATTATCAGTAGAAGGAACGAGGGTCGAGTTACGGGTAGAAGAAAACAAGAAGAAAGGGCGCATACATCAAAACGAAACGGCTCTTTCGAATTTCTAATGAAGTGTGTGAACTTCAACCCGTTTTCTAGGCGTAACCTAATTAAAGTACCGAACGCGTATGCAAATTTTCGCCCAGCGGGGCATGGAGCCCCCTTTCCCTGCGTGTTGCCCACGTTGCTCCGCTTTCAGACGGAAGCGAAACGTTCGTGCGACGATTTTTCACGGAGCGTATGCTCTCAATTGTCGTAGGATCGGCCGTTAATTAATTAATTTTATGGGAAAGGGTTCCTGGCGAATTCCGTTGCTGGATTGAAACGTTCGACCGGTACCAATTAAATGGAGGGAATTTCAATCGCTTAGCTTCTCAGTCGGATCAACGAAGAGAAAAAGGTGCACGGCCGTGTAATTTATTAGCCTAACCATGATTCCCTTTATGTACCGTGCTATCCTCTTTTCAATATACCTTTTTTCATCACTGTGACGCGATAGAAGAGATTGTCGTCGACGCAGAACTGCAAAACGACTGAAACGAAGTTAGTGAAATGGAAGACAGGGAGAAAATGTAGAGAAAATTTTATTGCAAAGTCTATCGTTAATATACAGATGTTGGAAATAAATGTTCTGTTCACAAAGGGAGAAATAATCCACAAAGTAGAAAATACAGGGTAGTCTACCAAGGCCAGCTACTTTTACTCGAAAACCGTTTGTTCTATAGAAAAATGTTTAAAACAAAAGTTGTAAGGTATGGAATGAGGCATACGCTGATATAATTAATTTTTTCCGTGCAGTTACGTGAGTTGATCTCACATGGGCTACATTTTGAGCATCTTCTGGATCGAATATAAGTTGATAAATATCTCAGAAAGTACTGGACTTTGGATCAGTAATAGAATCAAGTTTCGTACATTACGGTTAGAACGTTCAAAGTGATCTTCGAATCTCGGTAAAAAAAGCAATATAGAAAATTACTAATTATGTTAGCATATGCCACATTCCATACTCTACAACTTTTGCTTGAAACACTTTTCTATAGAAGAAACAGCTTTCGAGTAATTTAGGTGACAGATCTCGGTGGGCCACCTTGTACATCGTGAGAATAGTTTCGGCGTCCTGCAGGAATATTGAAAAGCGTGTAACGTAATACGCCGCTGGTATTTTTGCGAGCATTTGCATACGGCCAGCCCCTACTAATTATAAATTTCATGCGGCAGTCGTGCAAGGGTTGCACGTCTTCGATCCTGCCGAAACGAACAACGCGATCCGGATGTGCCTAAAATCAGGACCATATGCAAATCATATCCTGCGCGATGCCATCAGCTGTCTTAAACTATTCCAAGACACGATCACGCTGGAAACAAGGTGGATCAGCCTCCTGGAATAATCCCACGCTATCCCTGTCTGTAAAACCTGTTCTTTTAGGTGAGAAAACTACTACGCGGGTAACCACCTAAAAATATTATTTAAAAATTCAATGACTTCTATTCGAGATTCGACACTCAGTTTACAGTAGAAGTTCATTTATCCGAACTCCATTTATTGCATTGCTAGGTATAAACTCAGCATGTTTTCTCTTGTTTATTTGAACGAAAAGCTACAAGCAATGAGAATGATCAGCGGACTCCTATTATATGAACCTATCCAGTTATACGAACTGGTTGTCTCTCGTTGAATTCATGTAAAAGGAATTCTCCAGTACTATTCACTGCATGAAGGAAGTTAAAGACGAACCGCAGAGGTCTGCTGTCTTTCGTTGTTCAAGTACGAAACCTGCAGAACAAAGCTCGACGAGGAGGTATTGTCTTTACTGCACCGTTCTCCAACCGTCGCTACGAAGATTAAATTCACTGATTAAGTAATAATAAATTTTGCGTTACAATAACGTCCTCGTGACTTTCGATTCGGTGTAGAAGTTTGAGAGGCGGGGGCGCCGTTTAAGTCGTCGAATTTCGTGGCGCGGCGTCTTAATTGCGGTCGCGATCGACAATTTGTACGGGAACGGCTTAACGAACTTTTCCTTTGTCACTGGGCTCTATCGATCCCGGGTGAATGCCGAGTCGCCCCATGATACGGGCCTGAGAGAGGACGGTGGCGGGGTAGTAATAATTTTTTAAGAACTCTCGACTTCTTTCAGCGTCCCCGTCCTGGGGTGCATTTCCGCGGTCGTGATTCGTACAAATTGCAATTTAACAGTCGCGAGAGAGAGAAATACAAGAGAGAGAGAGAGAGAGAGAGAGAGAGAGAGAGAGAGAAAGAGAGAGAATGAGAGAGCAGAGGGAGTGGGAGGCGGTTGGGCCGGTCGTTTTGCTCCTCGAGGAATTTTATCGAGAGACGTAATCTCGAGGAGGTGGGAGGCGCAGGGTCGTTTAATAACGTAATTAGCTCGGAGGATCTGGAATTTCTGCGGCAGATCGGGAATAAATTAATGCAATTATCCTTGATCGAGGGCGGTCGCGACTGGACGAAAGGGGTGGAGGCTCCAACTTCGAACCCTGTTCTCCGACTACGGACCCGTACCCCATCCCCTCGCCCTTCGTACTAGTGACGCGATAGGAACGATTTGGTCTTTCTTGTACTCATTGTCGGCTCTCGGTCTTTCTCGACGAACAGCTGAAAGCTACCTCGGTTTCAGTCCTCGAGGAATGCTTATTAACATCTCTTATCGATTCGTCTCACCCAATTAACTTGCTTCTCTTATTTTCTGTTCGTTTTTTTCTCTGCAAGCTCGCTGCATCCTCCAGCCAGCGCCAAATGAATACTTGCCCCGCGGGTGGCTCTCTTTTAATATGCTAAACATCCCGCCGTTCGGCCCTCCGGGGGAAACGCTCCTAAACGTTCCCTGACCACCGATTAATAGTTGCCTTCGTTTTTGGTAACCCCGGGTGAGGTGTCACGGGCAATTATTCGCTCAACGATACGCGGCGCAGTGGGAAGACCGGTGCTGCCGCAGTAAAAAATTTGCAGCTCTTATACCGGCGAAGATATATCAATGTTTCTTTGAGTAACGGCGACTAATGGAGCGTTCCTTAATTTTGAAGCTGAAAAAGTTGTACTAAATATACCCGCATACAGAATTATAAACAATTCTTGGCGAATATCGTTGAACAACGGCGATTCACGCGAGCAGTAATAGGTAGAAATGGGGGTGTTGAAAAGAATTCCATATTTTTACATGAGAAGAAAGAGAGGTTCGACTCAATTGGACAAATCGCTTCTGAGATAAAAATTCAGAAGCGCAAGGTGTCTTTCGTCTAAATGTACAAAAATGTGAAGTTCTTAGAAAAATAAATATTGGTACTGGAAAAATAAATATCATAATCACAGAAATGTATTGGAAAATGGTAAAGTGTTCTCAGTTCAAGCGCGCAATATTTATATTTTACAGAGTTGCATTTACCAAAGTGAAATTCGTCTTTAAACCTTAAAAAGATTGCGCGTCGTGGAAAGAGATATACGACCGCCATTACTAAGGATAGCTGATGACGTTTATTTCCGTTGACCCTGATCTATGGACACCGATCTGAACGTGGGCTACGATCTGTAGTGGATCACAGGCTGGCGCGACGTGATCTCGCACGAATTAACCGCTCCTATATGAAAAACGACGCTTAACACGCACGCCTATGCACCTCACGAACAGAAGAAAAATAAAAAATATGTAGGAGAAGGGAGAGCTTGCATTATTTGGACGAAGAAGGGTCGCTTCTTTCGTTCTCCTTTTGTACATGTAGTATTATACGAGTTAGATTCTCAGGCACGAATCTGTGTTAGCATGCAAATGCAATAACAAGAGCGCAGGAACGTAGATGATTTCCCGATGCACCCCATCGGTCTAATGAAGTCAGGGTAACGACGCTTGTAACGTGCTAATGTTCCGCTAAAGTCGGTATCCTGATTTTTAATGTTCGATCTTCGATCCGACTCGATTTTAGTACGGTAAATAATTCTGTCGATTCCGACTTGTGAAAAATATTTCTTGTTAAATTTCTTGTTAAAAAGTTGGCTGTCACAATATGGATTTTTGTAAATAGTTTTATCATTTTTGTGCATTTAATAGTGTACCATAATTTATAGTAAAGTAGAAAATATAACGAGGATAAACGGCGAATGTTTCATTTATATTACGGTCTCTTAGAAATCTGGAATTAACAGTAGAAATAATTCGTTTCTACCATCCATTATTGCACTGAGAATCTTTATGTGAGTATGGTATGTAAAACATTTGAAAATACTAACACTAACGAACATTCTATAACAACGTGCTAGATATTTTCCTCTTCTTCAGATTTTTATGCGACAACCTTCGAACAGCAGAATTTGTATACAAAATTTATTGATGGATAGAATTGTAAAAAAGTCAGGAAGAAGATGATGAGAGCGATGTTTATGCTTGCCAGAAAATCCACATGTTTCAACAGCGTCGTTGAAGACTGGAAAATCCTGAATATTAAAGATTGGAAATAATTTAAACACGTTTGCCGGCCACAGGAGGGTTAATTCTGTGAAACGAGATCAATGAGACGGAGCAGACTGCAGAAATTAAACGAATCTCCGGCAGATGTGCCACCGGAGCATGGTCCTGGAGGAGAGGAGCCCTCAAGGTAGCTGTGCAAAGGGCCTATTACGCGAACCGGCTCCGGAACAAGAAAAAACGACACATTGTGATGGGATGTATGCGCAAAGGGTCGCACCGTGGGACTAGAACAAAGCGCCGCGATAAAAACTGGGCATGAATCCGAGGGCCCGGTTGCTCGAGACGACGGAGGAGGAGGAGGAGGGGATAACGGGGGGCCAGTGGGGGCCCTATGCTTTCAAACCTGCTCCAATAGTTTCAGTCATCCGCGCGTATTCGGCCAGCGTTTCCACTCGCTCTTCGCCTCTTTCAATTCGCGAACTCTTCTTTCAAATATTTCGGCACCACTTATCCGCTCAATCGTAATTACACTTCTTGTGTTCACGGCAGGTGCGAGTGCGCGACAACTATAGTCTGTACTAACGTTCCGAGAAATTAGTGTATCTTACTTCGTTGCAAAATAAGAAAATTAACAGTTTTATTTTAGAAAATGCTGCTCTCTGTACTTTCATTCGAATGTGCCAAGTTTTTCCTACCAGTAATTGAAATTTCTCGAGACCGAAACACAATCTACAGGGTGATCGACAATTAAAAGTTGCGATTGTATTAAATTTTCCATTTTATGGAAAATCTGTCTAGTCACGGTATAACTAAATTTATTATAAAAGGTTTTATTTGTTAATTCTTTGTACTCGAAGCCATCTTAACTTCCAATCCGAAATAATTTTTCTAGGCAACCGTATCTCCATTTTATATGACCTAATGCATTTTATGCCTACAAAATTGCGGCTTATGACTCATACAACAGTTATATTTTTAACAGTGTTTGACATACAAACAAAATTGATAACGTAGAAATGTGATATATCAATTTTTAGCCATGTTTCTGAAGAAAAGAATTTGAGTAAAACTAAAAATCTGTTCTTCCATTGACGTAGCCGGGAACGCGCGACACTGGGGCTGTTTTAATTCATTCGCAGGGACCTCGCGGCGACAAAAGATTTTTTACGCGGCCCAAGCTGGCGCGTGAATTCATAGCAATTTAGAAAAACAGGAACCGGAAAGGAAGCAGAACCCGTGGGATTCTGAGAGGCGGGAACCGGTATAACGTCATCCCCTCTCGATTTGTACGCGTCCGATCCAATTGGAGCACCATCTTGGATTCCGGCAACCAGTTTTCGAGCGACTCGCATTCGCCTAACTCGTTCTCAACGAAGAAACAGCATGAACATGTGACACCACGGTAAATAAACCAGTGCGAGAAACTCTGAGGAGAATCGCGTGTTCTTCGGCGCGAGAGAATGTGAGATCCAAAGTGAAGACGTACAACTTAAGAAAAGTGAGAACGTACGTTGCGTAGTTCCAATCGATGTTGACGTCAAGGCTGGTGCGTTTGAATAGTTCATCGTTCAATGGGGGTGTTTCGCAAAGATGGCCGCTGCGGCCGTACTGTGGGGATGTGGAGCATTGGGGCATTTCGGGATATACACCCCTGTTGCGGGGCGGTTGACTTTCCAAGATGGACGGGGGAGACATTTTCGAAAGAGTAATTCGAACGCTTCGTGAAACATTCGAATTACAAATTTGGTATCTTGATATTATTGAGCAGAGTAAAAAATGTTACCGAACTCTTAATCTGGATACAGGGTCTATTTGGACCCGTACGAAGTTGGTCCTCTTATTACTGAAAATGAGTTTTTCCATACTCTTAATAGAATACTATTATTATACTAATAGAATGCTATTATTATATAATAATTAAAAATAAATTCGAGCATTTATAGGTATATGAGAAGTTCATTCTAAATTTATAATTAGGAACATTAAAATCAATGCAAGAAATTTTTCCTTTCATTATATATTCAGAAAAAGATTAATAAAAATGAGAATTTGTATAAAGGTCTGCAGTCTACTTACTACAGAGTATTCTTAAAAAATTTGTTCTGTTTATCTCGCGTATAAACATGTTCAAACATTTATTACACTTTTCCGAATCTTTAGACTAGACTGGATCTTTATACAAAATAAAAATCATCTACCTCGATTGCAACAGATAGGAGTTCGATAAAAATTTATTTTCATTCTTAACATTTTTGATCAATAGAAATTAATCGAACAACATTGTCAAATTTTTGTTTTATATTTAATGTGTCATACTTGTCCTAAATGCTCTCCTAAATGCTTAGCACTCTGTCATAAATGCATAAAAACCAAGGTCTATTCCATACCGATTAAAATATACCATCTAGTTAAAATATACAATTTAGTCTAAAATATTTTGATTTAGCAATTATCAAAATAGGAAAGAATTTTCATAGGAGATCGCACAGTTCAACTCGATTGGTAAAATCCGAGCAAAATCCGAGCAAAATCCGAGACGAATAACTAGGACACGCAGTACAGTAGAACTCTATTTATATGAACTCGGCGGGAGACAAGCAGTTCTCGGAACCAGGTAGGTTCACATAATGAGATAAACGGATTTAACCGAACACTTTACGCGGCAGTTCGCCCGACAGTAGTTGAGAAAATAGGAGTTCAGCAAAAGTTCACTAGATAGGGCATTGTCCAAAATTTTGTTCTAATGGAGTAGTGGAGCCGGTTTTTGTGGAATGGTCAATTGCTGTGCCTTTGGATTGTTTTTGAGCATAATTAACTTTATGTTTATCGAACAATACATACTCAGTTTTTTAATCCTTTTACTTTCTTTATTGCTTAATAAAGAAATGTAATATGTCTTATTCGATAGATGTAATTATAGCCGAAAACATTCCAAAGGCACAGCAAAATGCACATTCCACAAAAACCGGCTCCACTACCCTAACTGATTTTGAGAAAAGCGAAGTTCTACTATATATCACACCTGTACGCAATACCTGTGTACCTTGCCCCCCGAATTGGACAGAGACTCGTGGAGAAGTACCCGGCGCAGTGTAAAAACACTGTCGATATTAAATACGCGAATTACACGCGCGAGCTTCGAGTCTACCTGGTTAGTCGGGCTTTCGTCCCCCGCGATATAGGGGGTGTGGGAGTCCCGTCTCGGGAGAAAGAAGGGTGAAAAGGGAAGAAGAGAGAAGGCTGGGCCGCGTATGGATTTGCTTGGGGCCGTTTTACGGGAGAGAGGTTAGACCAGGGCGGTTTGAAAATGATGAAAAAGCTTCTTGCGTCACTGTCAGCCTCTGTCGCTCGTCCCTCCCGCCCCTACCGTCTCGCCCCCTCCCCCTCGTCACCTACAGAAGAACCTACACCCTCGCCCCTATCCATCTTAATATTATTATTTCATTCCGCGAGCCCGTTTTTTAGAGGCTCTCATCTTTTCTCCGGTCTGCTGCCGTCTTTCTCCTTCTCTCGCTTTATTT
This sequence comes from Augochlorella aurata, assembly GCA_028455555.1. Classification (NCBI taxonomy): domain Eukaryota; kingdom Metazoa; phylum Arthropoda; class Insecta; order Hymenoptera; family Halictidae; genus Augochlorella; species Augochlorella aurata. The sequence goes on from CM052160.1 coordinate 4,673,652, forward strand.
TTCCTGATCTAATCGTACGAATACGACCTCCGGGTTTACTCCACGGTGGAAGCCCACCTTCCGTCCCCGCGCCGTCACCCCGGCCCCGATCCACCCCCGGTCAGGGGACACCCTCCACCTTCCGGAGCACCATCACTTACGGATCAATAGGGTATGGAAGATAAACGCACCTAGAGGGGATTCAGAGGGGCTGCCGGCCGAAAGCAGGAGAAAGAGGAAACGCAAATGGCATCCGAGGCAGACTGCCATGCCGGCCTCATGTCAACAACCTGCAGGAATTGTGCTGTTGTTGATGCGTCGGGACTCGCGATTTCTACCGCACTCTGTTTCCCTATCCCTCGCTACGCCGATCCTCGACGTCTTAGCTGCTCTGTTTATAGGCTTTTCAGTGACTCTGCTTTGTTTACTTCCAAGCTGTTGACAAATTCTAACCTAAAATACTGGTATAATTAGTACGCCATCTTTTTAAGCCTTCGTCAATTTAATGGTAATCTCTGTCTAGAATTAACAGCGAATTTTTACGTTAATGTATTTCCTGTAACAATTTTTATCAATTCCACTACATTTTTATCCATTTCATGGCACATCATGGTTTCTTGCTCGTTAGATTGTCTAACAATTAATGTTTTTCCATCTGTTGGTATTACTAGTTGCTAACCATTGGAGATGAGTTTAAAATGGAACGTACATTTTAATGGAAGCTCCTGATTGGTCGAAATTTGGCGTCGACTGACTTTGAAACCCCGAAAAGAAAACTGGGGTCTCCACGCATCTCTGGTCTGTCATGGTTGGGTCCCACATTCCTATCTTTATTTGCGAACAATAAATTCATTACGTATCAATAATTCGATACTAACAACTGAACTCGTTAACTTTACGACATAAAAGAAGTGTAAAATTGCATTATAGTTCCTGGTAGCTGTGCTATGATGGTAATTTTATTGCGAACGACACGCCAGTTACTTTTCCCGTTCCACTGAACGCGTCCGAATAGTTTGGGGAAAAAGTGTGAGAACTGTCTAAAGAAGGATATTAAAATGCATGCTGCGCGGTAGCTTATGGTACACGATTTTCCGTGGTTATAGTGATTCGTTGTTGGCCAGCCAGTGATCGTCGCGACGTTTCATTTCCAGGGCGCATAAATAGCCAGCAGCCAGGAACAGAAAACATTTGCGAGCAGCTTTCCCGTCTTTATCTTCTTCTTCTGGTTCCTCGTGGCTGCTCCTCCGTCTTCTTCGAGGGTACTCTCTCTACCCTTGTCCCGGTTTTCTTGCCCAGAGGGTGCTAGAGCCAGAGGTGGGCGAAACTTTCGAACGAATTTGCATGTCGCTCTCCTAACGATTTCCTCCTTCGAGGAGAGAACTCGGTCTCCATCCTCTCTCCGTTCATCGATAAAAGAAATGACGTTGAATAAGGTCTCCCTTCGGCTCGGCGCGAGATACTCGCGATAACGCCCGCGAGATTCCTCCGAAATATATTTTAGGGAGCTCATCTTGATACGGAGATTGGTCTTCTTCGCTTCGAGACCCGGGAATATCAATACTATTTACGGGAGTCTAACCAGTCGATCCGGTTTTCGAATTCTCAGGGAAATCTGCGTGCGACAGTTCTTGGAGATATTAATAATTCTTGGATAAGAATTGAGCTTTATACTCGAGGTTATTCGTTGCATTCAGCATAAAATGCTGCATCGTTGACACATCAGAACTCGTTAAAGTTGTACGAAATCGGAACAATTGATTTCATAATAAAAGAATAAGGAAGGCGAGGTTTATTACAGTAATTGCTTCTCTAGTCCTCTTGTATCTTGCGAATTTTAAAAGATTTCAGTTTATTTCATTAATTGTAATAGAAATTGAACTTCGGGTGTGATAGAAATATTGTGTCACGCATATTTGATCGATGTTGCAGTCAAAGTATTAAACATTGCACATGCTCATCGATAAGGTTGTTTTAGCAAGGTATGCTCTTGTTCCAATGGAAGGAAAAGATTATTCTATGGATAGATTGTGTTACCTATAAAAGGTAAAGACCTGCAAGTATAGTATAACAAGGTAGAGAGATTGAAATTAGAATTAGAATCGAGCATTCTTGAGAGTTTCGGAGCGATCTGAAAATTTAATTCCCCAGATTTTAATATTCCTTGCTCTCTAAGGCATCCAGGAAATCCCCGGCCGAAGACAAAGAGATTTTTCTTCTTTGATCTTCAGTACACTGGCAGCGGAACATTCGGGCGGAGAGCTTTGAGCCAACTTCGGGAGTCCAATCGTGTCCTAGACTTTCCAATATACGGAGTAACTTAAGCCACGTCTACGTTGTCTCGATATGAATCGCTCAGCTTCGACGCGAGCTTAACAAATATCCGTTTCCATTCGTAACAGACGACGTAAAATTTTTTAGAAAATTTTACGCAGTTTTCGAGAAAAGTTAAGTATTTGTAATCCTTTAGCAAATTTATTAAATTAACTCCTCGGACACAAGGTCGCCGAAATATTTTTCTTTCCCCCTTTGAGAGTGATCAAAAATTTTTGATAAAATGTACATGGTAGAGCCAATGTGTAATTACTATCTGCATTTGAGTTAATTCGAATATCTTACGTAGTTATTGAAGAAAATACTTGAAAAGTTAGTCATTTGTAATCGTTAGATTTTATGTATTTATAGCAAAATCGGGTGGTTGCAATTTGAAATAAAAGAAAGATTAAATGAATTTAAAAATGTCAAGGCCTTATTTCAAAATTATTAAAATGATTAAAGAAAGAATTTCATACTATATAGTTCATATTTCTTGCAACTAATGTAGGCAATATAACAATTTACAATCTAGTAATTGTCTTCTGAGGTTGGAATTTAAAAATAAAAATTGTTTTCATCCTCCACAAGAATCCCAAAATTGTTGAAATGTTCGTAAGCTGGAATCGACGTGTGGACACTGTTTGCAATTCGATTCATTCGAATCTCTCAAGTGGTAACCGAGGAGAACGAAGTTTCCGAATCATTAATCCGTGCGTCTGTGTTTCCGAGAGACTCGGTGGCTCGCGAGAATTAATGAGAACGCGGCCGTAAAGTACTCCCGTAGGAAGGATAGAGAGCGTCGGCCGGCTGTTTATAGACAGCAAATTCTCGCGGTATCCAATTATTTTGATATCCCTCGCCATAAATCTGCGGGACACGCGAGATAACGCGGTCTCGCTCGGGCCCGGCATAAACGGCGCCTCGTTTTTCAAGCTTCGTGAATTTTTATCGCATCGCGACGCATCCGACCGCGCGTGCCATATTTCCCCGGCCACCCGATAGATTTTCGGTCGCGCAAAAATACTGTCGAGCAAGATAAAATAAAAGCGAAAACGAAAATCGGTGGGAAACAGTACTCGGTTTCGGATCACCGCAAACCCGCCCACCGACTTCCTCTTCTTCTCTCTTCATTTTCTATCCGATCTTTCTCTCATTCTCTCTCTTTCTCTCTCTCTCTCTCTCTCTCTCAGCCTCCGTCTCTTTCTGTTCCCCCCTCTTTTTATCAATCGCCGGCACGCCGTCGATACGAGGGTGGATGGCAATATTCGAAGCGAATCGAGCCAAGCCCGCTTAATATCAGCAGATCGAGGCACAAATGAATATTCATTAAACACATTTTTCCGATTTTAATTACATCCCCTAAGCGGATCTGGCCTGGGCTTACGCAGCGGTTCCCTGCCTCTCCTCTCCTCTCCACCATTTTTCTACTATTCCAGGACCTGGTCTCTCTCTCCCGTTTTTCCGCTTTCTCTTTCGACCTCGTCCTCTCTCTCCCTTTCTCTCTTCCTTCTATCCTAAAGGTCTCCCCGTTTCTCGCTCTCTTCACATCGCGGCTCCCGCTTTTTAATGAAATCCGCCACGGCCCAGGAACAACGAATGCCATTATTAATATCACCGGTCTTATCTTTCGGCGCAATAAAGAATTACTTTGTTATTAATTTCGATGTTCACCCAACCTGGAGCCAACCGAGCTCTCTAGAGTTCTTCGCCACTGTTTCGTGTTCCCGAACGAATAAAATTGCCATAACGGGGCATCGAGCGAGGGATATCTCGTCGAAGGGTGTCCAGAGACTTTCGACCGAGATGCTGCCGATTTAATTTGGAAGAAACGAGAGAGTAAGAGAGAGTAAGAGAGAGTAGGAGAGAGTAAGAGAGAGAGAGAGAGAGAGAGAGAGAGGGAGAGGGAGGGGGGCCATCGATTGCCAGCGACGCGGAAACACACGGTTTTGTCTTTCGTTTGATGTCTTCGACCGGCTAAGCAAATTTCACCCGTCGCTTGATGCACTGCCAGCACCAACTTTCGCTCTCTCACATTCTTTCTCGCTGTTTGCTCTGCCTTAGCTTTTCAATTATTATTACTATTCAATGGTGTCGGCCACTTAATCTATAGATTTTCATAATTTTTGCTCGAATTGTTTGCAACAAGGATTCAAATTCTGCGGAAAAGCAGAACAAAATTAACGCGGAGAAAGGTAAACAGAGATAATTGGATAACAGGGTTACTTTATTTTACTGGAATTCTTATTGTTCTATGTTTCGAATTCTGTATTTTTAGTGCAAATAAGAATTTATTAATTTCATTAGAGACTGGAGTTATGAGTTCATTAGAAGCTTATGAACTAGAATGATAAATATTTTGCAAATAATTGATTCAGTTTGGTTTATATTGATTCATCTATTTACTTATTGATTCATCTCAGGTTCAAATAAAATCGGTACTTGTATTTTTTAAAATATAATGGTGTATTTTTTACTACAATGTATTTTATGGTCGACGATTATTTATTTTAATTCTCCACAGACCGTTGCAACTCGTTATGAATCTTGTTCTACATTTCTATTCGAAATAGAAGCTATTAGAAATAGAAATTTATTTAGTTTATTTATTAATGTCACTACGCTTATTACGAGCAGTAGTCTACTAAGAGTATTAAAAGATGGCATAGTACATATATGTATGCGCTTACATCATAAATCATTACAGCATAAATCTATGATTGCATTGCATTTTTGTTTTATTTTTAATGATTCAAATTTCAAAGCCGATAAGAAAAATTTTACTTTATAAATATAGAAATTTTCTCATTGTTAATAGTCTATGTAACTCATAATAAAATACATCGACCTTATATCGTAGTGTACTGCATATCTCTATGCATTTATACTCTGATATTATTTTCACTGTTTAAAATTATAAAGTCGACGGAAAAAAATTTTGCCTTATCATGAGAAAATAAAAATATATTTAACAGTGTATTCATAGAGGTTGGTAGACTACCGATCTCTGCATTTGTATCACGCATAAAACTATGAAGCGCTATTTTCATTTCAATTTCATCTCCCTCAATTTTAAAGTTGTCGTAAAACAATGTTTCCTTATATAGTAGTATTGAATAGTAGATTGCAGATCTCTATACGTTTTTATCAGACATAAATCTGAAAATCATACTATTTCTATTTAAACTTTACTTAATTTCAAAGTCGGAAAAATGAAGTTTCACCGTATCCCGACAAAAACAGAAATTTGTTTAGCGAGTAGCGTGCGGCTGTACCAGGATGGGCAGTCAGAGGGGTTGTTAAACAATCGTTGGCAATCCTCCTTGTGATCTCCAGACGGCACCGAATTTTTCTTTGTGCCCTCCCCCATCGTCGTCGTAACACAGGACATCGCGCGCACACATGACGCGATGGCGAATGGTGGAGGGCCGGGACGCATGCGCCCCCTCATTTTTTTCTTCTTTCTCGTACTCCACCCCACGGGCTACTCGCAAGACGAGGGTTTGGTTTGGTTTGGCGGTCGGGGGTGCGGGTCTGCGAGGTAAGGGTGTTGCCACGGGCAACGCTAACGAGCTCCATGAGCGACGTTAGATAGAGCAACACACCCCCATGTTACCCTCGGAATTCTCCCTGCACCCCGCGCTCTGTCCCTGCCACGGTAGCCGCTGCTACGACAAACCCCGTAGAAAGTTGGTTATGTATAAATACTCTCCCTTACGCGGCTACCGTCTATGCGATACGAAGGACGAGAGAACGTTGTCGAAAATAAAAAGTAAGAAGAGAGAGGAAGGAAGAGGAGAACCGGCCACGTTGTTCCACGCGCACGTCGATTCAGTTCGCGGCTGTTTTCCTTTTTGTTCTTGCGCGCGTACTGCCGTAATTTAACCGTTTTCGTTCGGGCTACGCTTTTCTTGCCAATCCGCGTCCCTTTTCTTCCGTTCCGCCGATCTGCCAAGTCGATCGCCGGCTACGCGCAGCTTCGATCGCTCATGGTTTCGTCTACCGAGTCTCCGGGAACATCTACCTCTCATTGTGCAACCGGAAGGTTGCGTAATACCGACGTGGAGATAGTAATACGGAAAAAGGATCATCGCGATCATCAAGATAAAATATCAAGAGATATTAATTTGGTGAAAATTTATTTTACCGTGCAGAGTGTTCTTTTGCAGCCTGAAAAATGTGCAGATTTTGTTATTCAGAATTTAGCAGTTTACCGTGTTGAGTATTTTGTTCCTTAAACCTTAACCGCGAACAAAGTGACAAAATATGTTGCTTATAAAATGAACATAGCATTAATTTGTTGTATAGAAATTAAATATAATACGTATATTTTTATTGCAAAATATTTCATAGTTTTACGTAGAGAACTTAAACTTCCAAAGAAAAGATAACGCGTTAATGAGTAATAATATTTACAGTAAGGGTTAAACCTTTATGTTCTTTTGATAAAATTCTATTTGGTGCTCTATGAATATAAATTTCTAAGCCACGGAACAACTGTTCATTAGTTAATTAAAGACTTTCGAAAGCTGTATTCGAAGTGTATATTCCAAAACGTGAGCGCCGATGGTGTTTATTATTTATTAAATAAAATATTGTCTGTTTTGACCAGGGGGTTGGACGATAAAGCGTTTTTAAACGTCCGCGGTGTATCAAGGGTCAGAAAGGAATTAATTTGTCCTAAAAGGGTTCTTTCTTTTAGGAAGATGTTCAGGGTGAGGATCACGCAGCTAGGGGTGAATCAGCGGGGGTTTACCGGCCGCGACCAGCCGTGGGAGGGTGATTGTCGGAGCGGGAAGGCAATTACGTAATCAAGTAATTAGTCCCTGACCTCAGCTAACAGGTTTCACCGTGCCATTCAACCGTCCTGATTTCCTACTGAATCTCAACTTCCTTTCCTCTCCGTTCTTTCGCGTGCAACACCGCTTTGTGCCTTTCTTAAAGACAACCGTTGCTTCAATATTATTTTTCGAACTGTCTTACAGATCTCCTTTCATTTCAATTTTTCCTCATTTTCTTATTAAGTTCTTTACGTTCATCATTTTCTTTCTACCACGCGGAAGATATTCGACATCAAAATTGTACAATTGTTTTTCTACTTTACTTATTACCACTTTGGCTTATTTTTCGAATATTTAACTCTTAGTTACATGCACTTTACTTTCTGTATACTCATATAATACTCATAGTTATTCTTTATTATATTTTTGTTTATGTTCTTTATTATTATTTACTAGCTTGAAACAGTGTTTTTAAATACTACATTTTCAAGGCTCAAAAGTATTTCAACTTTTATCGTCTACGGAAAGTACCCTGCGGACAATTATGTGCATTTTCATTTTCCTGGGAATTAATTTGTAAATCTTGACAAAAGATGATATGACTGGTTTAATTAAATAATCGAACGATGTGAGACAAGTAAGAGTCGATATATCGAACGATGGATTGATGAATGTAAAAATATTGTGCGTGAGATTCGTGTCAATGTTACAATTCTGCATTCAATATTATCAATAAAATATTATCACGAACAGATTCCGGAACAGTCAATCGATAAAGAAACAATTTTCTGAGATAACAATCTTCGAACTCACGTCGTCTGATCGTGGCGGACCGTTTCCACTTCCTCGAAACACCGCATCGACCAACCAAACTCGATTCTCCCGAAAACAAAGCCTGCCACAAAAACTCGTTATTCACAATGTTCGACGTGTTTGTTCGCGCAGAATCGCGCAGCGCTATAAAATATTACTCGACGTTTCCCGATGCAATCGCGCGCGAAAAGGATGGAGAAAAACCGTTTCTATTTAATTGACTTGTTTGCCGACCGATTGCAAAGTTATTTCGTGAGCCGCGCGGCATTCCTCCGTTCGCGAAAAGGCGGACGAGCGAAAGCAGAGAAACAGATAAACGAGGCGGACGGAGGAGCGGGACGAAGAGAAAAGAAAAGTTCGCGCAAATTAAAAGAGCCGCTTTAAGCAGCGGTATCACATGGGAAATTAGTTTGCGTCTCGTTCGATACTGATTTCGCCGGCGCGGCGCTGCGTCGCGAGCGCTTCCGCTTCTGCTTCCGGGAAAGTTGCAGAAAATGTTCGCGTTCGTAACGCGACAGAACGGAATAGTTGCGCGCGAGCAGATACCGCGATGGAGTGGCCGTTTTTGCTCTCCTACGTCGGGATGGAGTTCATGTAGAAATATTTATTGGAGCGAGAAATGCGACAAGGGTACCGGCGGACCGTTTTTTTCATCCCCCTCCACACCCCGCACCCCGTGGCACGAAAGTTTTGAACAAATTTTTAAAAACACGATATAAAGACTAGATGAGGTAACGGGAGGATGGGCAAACGAGTTTCGCGCAAATTGGAGAGTTCCTTTTCGCGAGCACGGTAAATCGTTATATTTGAACTGCGTACAACGCGTACGATAAAAAGAGGCCGGAAGAGAAAGAGAGAGAGAGAGAGAGAGAGACAGAGGGAGAGGGATAGAGAGAAAAGGAGAGAGAAATTCTATTCCACTGCTCCCGGGGCCGCGTACGATTTCGTCTAATGAGATACTCGTGTATCAAGGGAAGGGAAACGTTAAGCATTGCGACGCGAGTTTTTGTTTTCGAGAGATCAAAGCTACAGCCTCGCTGACTCTGTGTCCGTATATGTTTGAGCATGTCGTCGACAATTATCGAGAATAAAGTGTTATTGGAACAAACGAGCGCCCGGAGAGATTGCGTTAATCGTATTGTGCGTTAATTTGCTTTCCGCTCGTGGTCTCGTCTGGTTTTGGTACGTTCGGGTGAGTTTCGATATTTCGTACATCATTGTTGAAAATAATATATATTAGTCGAAAAATGAAAACCTGAAATGAATGAATTGGTCGTAGAATGAGTTAATTTGTTCCTAATTAGAGGTTGAGTTTCCATTATTTTGATTGTGTTGTATAAATATGTGGAGAGTTGGTGCTACTGGGGTATATTAAGAAGTCAGAAAAATTTGAATTATTCGTATAATATAAACTTAATTATAATTTAGTTTGAAGTAGTTCTATTAAATCAATTAGCTCGATGTGTGAATGGATCGTATCGAAATGCGAAGTTTGTATCCTTGAAATAATCGTCGTGATATGTGTGCTTATTGTTCTCTATCTGTTATTGTCGTTGATTTTAAATGTAAATGGCCAACAATGGACAAAATGCAAAAAGTCACTGTTTCGTATCCATTCAAAACTATGTGTGTGATGTATTAAAATATCTAAATAATCGTATTTAGCAATAGAATGTTCAAGAAATTGAGCAGGAGATTAATTTCAAGTGAGTTCGCGGAGCGAATATCAGGAGGTGTAAATAATACCATAGTTCACAGCATACCTTGTTTACATTGCTTCATGAATAGAAGGTCATCTTAAGATGTAACCTTTGTAGAAAATGATGGCCACGGGTTATATGATTTTAATTAATCTGTAGAAATTTTGTAATGTTTATATGCAATATAATAATTAACACGAAATTAAATCATTAAGTTCGATCGATTATCCTACGCTGTAAAAAAGTTTAAAAAAAGGCTCAAAATATTCTGGGATTCTTATTCCGACATATTCGTCAGATAGTACATTTTGATACTATAAAAACTATTTTTGCGAAAAGCTGCGGTCGTCAGAGTTATTTAACAAAATATGTAGTCAACAGTTTCGTATGCGGACATTCACTTATAGAAACATTTCAGTTGATTATTCAATAAAAATTCTTTATGCAAATTATGTTATGCAAAATAGGCATTTTAATCGAAAATTGATTAGCCTAGAAGCGCCCCATTGTGCGCCGTTTGATAATGTCTTATATAATTTATCATTACATTTATGATTGTGTTCTTATTTCTCAATATTGGCCTGTATTTAATCCCTGTAAAACTACAGTTTGTAGTAGTGTCAATAAGTTAGTATGAATATATTGGGATGAGAGAGTTATAAGAACATATTACTGAGCCAGAAATGATTGAACTATTCACACAATGCATCAATTTATTCAAGATTCACATATTGGTTTATACCAGTTTGATTACATTTAAATTATGCGAATATATTGATAATAAAGTATTATTCGACATTCTAAAATGGTTTCTAATTTGGTTTGGCTAAATTTGATTATGTTTGCTTAGAATAAATAAAGCGAGAATTTCGCACATTTCAGTGCCAGAAATGATTAATCTAATCATATAATTCTTGAATTTGACTGAGATTCACATTTAGGTTTGAACTAATTTGATTATGTTGAGAAGGCATAAATATCTTAATAATAGAGCATTATTCGAATAAATAAACAAACATTACAGAACCCAACGCAATTGAATTACATCATAAAATAGTTTTGTTTAGTTTAAGTACGTTTAGCCATGTTCAAATTGTAAGTAAAAAGAAAACTAGCAAGACTCGTGCAAAAGAAATTATACGAAAAGTTGTCTGTGATCGCGAAATATTTCATTTTGAATAATGTAATTGTCTCTAGAAATGTTATGAAAATAATAAATTGTATAAGGACAATGCCGAAGTAAACCAGATGTGATATTTATGGGATATTTCAGCTCGTTCGCGTCGTGAGCAAACGAGACAAAATATTCGACAGACACACTCGTCTCGCCGGGCACAAAAGAAATGATGTCAAGAGTTGTCTGGGAATTTCGAATATTTCATATCTCCTTTGTTCTACGGCCAACGTTACGGGCACCACGTCGTCGTCGCAAGAAATGAAAAAAAATCCCGTGATCACACAGGATACAAGAGGGTGGCTCCGAGGGGTGGGGATTAACATCGAAGCCAAGAGGAAGGAAGAGACTGACGGAACCTTACTTATTGCTATGTTTTAATATAACGATGCTGTAACGATGCTTCGTCTGCTGTTGTTCTCTCTTGTTTTTCCCCATTACCCCCGTCGCAATTTATGCTTGGATAATTCAGGATCCTCGGTGTGTTTTAATATGTTTGCCTTGTCCTTATAAAATATTCACACGCATTGCTTTTTCATCTTGCGGATTTCACCAATGCGTTCTGTTTCCGAAAAACGATATTCGACAATTTATTTATCAAAATGCATATTTGACATCGACGTCAAAGTGATTGCTTCTTCAACCACCGTAGTCTTTAGAAATGCAACGAAAATAGAATATTCAAATTAAAATTTTTCAAAGTAAAATTGAAATTTGTACACTAAAATAAAAATGTGAATAGTAAAGTTAAAATTAGAATTTGGGTAGTAAAATTAAAATTGTGACTTGAATAATGAAATTAAAATTAAAATTGTAATAATAACAGAAGAAATATATTTTACTGTTTTACTGTTATAACAGAAATCTTTTAATTGCTCTTCAAAATCTCAATTCTCTTTGATTAAAATAGTAGAATGTACGATTTCTCAGAGAATTGTTTTGTACGTAGAAAGAACTCAAAACAAGAAGCTATTGTTCCGTAGAGGAAAAGCAACAATGAAATCTATTTTATCGAGCCATTGAGACTGACGCAGTCGCGTTTAGACACAGAAAGAAACAATTGCATGCTTCACAGTGTGATAACGTTGTAAAAAATACGCTGGGAGCGTTCGATCCACCACATGCCATGCGTTCGTCACGCGTTAGATCTCTTCTTCCGAAATAAAAACTATCCAAGAATAACTGACACGTCTCGATTTCCACGAAATATTCCATGAAACTCTTGACACTATTTTTTGGAGGATCCATATTCACGCTATGGTAATGAAAACGTCGAAATACGAATGAAAATTATCAGACTCAGAAACAAACACATTATATATGTACACATATATTGTTATTTCTATAGATATAAAAAAATGCTTCGAGAGGATATCACTCTGAATGAAAATTATACTGTGAAGGTGAAGATTGTACTGAGGTCACATCTTTATGTCTAGATATTATTGATATCATAATTGATAATAATAGATGAGGGTAATACAAAATTGTGAACACATTAAATTCGTTTAAAAATATTATTACGTTACTTTCGACTTATTAGAATTATAAGTGCATTTTAATTTAGCTTCTTTTACCTTGGCATAGACTTAGAAAGATTTTTTTATCGCACGGAGATCAGGAGCGTATTGATAATTTTTTCTGATGATGCAACGGAGAATATTTGATTTAGCTAGGTAACACTATCTCGCGACTTCATCGATGTTCTCGGAAGACTGTATGTACTCTGAATCCTAGAGGAGAATGGGATCGCAAGGACAAAGATATCCCGGTAGCTGGAGAAATGATCAACGAGAAGGAAGAGTCACAGGCGGTGGAGTATTGTGCATGGCACAAAGCACAGGTTTTCCTCCATTTCTTTCCATTTCTCTCTCCGCTTTGACCGTCCTATATCAGTTTCTCCATTCTCCGGCTTCGTTTCGGTGAATAATACCGCCTCGGATATAATAATACTCCCGCGCAAAACACAATGCGATATTTTCTCTTGGCAAATTATCTCTGCGTTGCCTTCTCGAGTTCCTTTCCACCTGCTTCTCCTCCTTGCGTTCCCTTCGTCTGATCATTTCCTCCCTTGATTTGGGACTTCCAACAAATATCTACCTCTACTGTACATATTCTATTGTATTAACAATCTTTTGCGAATGTGAAATCTATGGACACACAAAATATTCTTCGCGAATTTCTGCAAGATAAAAGTATCTATTATGGAACGGGGGATGTAAGAGTATCATTGATTTTATTACAACTTAAAAATGTTGTTGAATATTTATCCTTATATTGTTATAATTATGCTATACTTACACTATTGTTCGATGGATTATTGGAATATTGGAATATTTATTTAATAAGAATAAAAAATAATATGACTAAAATAGTAAATTACGAGTATGTACCGATGATGGAATGCCGTTCTCACACCATTGATAGCTTTGAAATCTTATGTTTGCAGAAGTCCCGTTTTTTACTGACAAAATACTAAATCAAATGCTTTGTTAACACCCTTACGAAACGAAATTTTTTTTGGAAAACGAAACGGCTTTCCGAAACTAATAATTTGTTATCTATTATTGAAATAAACGTGTTAGATTGTACTACTGTAAACTTCAATATTATTATATAATTTTTTAAATATTAGACACCTTTCGTGATTAATAAACTGAATAAAATAAAAATGAAATAAATGAAATATAAAAATGTTAGTAGATTTAATTACTCCGTAATAATAGAAATGTTTACAGCCGAATGACCGGCCTGTAAAGTGTTATTTAATTTCAATTGTCATATGCTACATTAAGGTCGACAGAACACTGCCGTGTCTAGAGTAGCTTAAAAAATATGTTGAAAGTAATTAAAGAATAGAATTATAAAGAATAGAATTATAAAGTTATATTATTATGAAAAGTCTCGCTGTTCGAGTATTAAATTTCACCTGTCTTTGATTTTCATAGTTTCTCTTTTTCAGTAGGATACTGAAGAAGGATATAGCCAGCGCTTGTCTCCCTCCACGCAAAATTGTGTATCGCTTTCGAAACTCGGGATCCTTTATTTTTGGAGAAGGAAAAGCGACCCAGCCGGGGCAAGAAAACAGAAACAGTCTGCCGCGTTCGCGAATGATAAATGTTTTCGTTCTGCGGTGCCATCGGGCCGTGGCATCTCTAAATCCAATTCCTATAATGCTCGCCACCCCCTCGCGCGCCTGTAGCGGCCGAATCCTCCCTGCATCTTTCGCTTCGTCTACGGTGAAGAGGAAAAAGGGGAGTGCAAGCGTAAGCGCGTCCAAACAAACCTGGGACCGGGGGATCCGCGTTCTCGGGGATCTAGGGTTTCCATTCCCGACTCGATTTTCCCTCCGACGGAAAATCCTCGAACCCCCGAAAAGAGGCGAAAAGAGGCGGGAAGAAGCGGGATCGGTATGATAATGCAAAACGAGGCGTCTCTGCGGATACGTTTCGGTCGATTGGAGTCTTGATAGCCTCGACAAATGCAGTAGAACCTCTCCTATCCGTACATCCGATTGTTCTATTGCCCAAATGTTCCATTATCGGAATATTCCTTGGGGAATAATTAATTTCTAAAAGAGATTGCTGTCTGCGCGGTGAGAAAATCAAAACTGCATCAATGTGCTGTTTTTCTATATAGGATTTTAATAAAAAGATTAATGATTTTGTTTGGTATTTTATCTCCGTTGCTTGGAATGCATAAATGAAAATATATACGTTCTTGTGATTTTTATTTTTTTAAATTAATCCTTTCTAGTGAAATTATTTTAGGGTATGTCTTTTGTTAGTTACAATTATATGTTTCTCCTTCAACGAAGGGCATACGTTGAACCAATTATTTAAGAGATCCACAGATATTATGGCGCGGGCAAGAGTTACATTATTTAACTTGAGGTATCTATGAAGAATGTTATCTACCATGATTTTCACATGATTTATAACATGAATATACGTAATATGATCTGAATAGCAATCACATAATTTGTATTGTTATGACATAATTTGTATATTATATAAGCCATAATAAAAAATATTCATTTAGTCTGTACTGAACTGACATAGTGTGATAGCGGTGGGATAAATTAATAAAATCATTTTCAAATAAGTGAGAAGAAATAAATGGAATTACATTTGGAACTCTATGAAGTATATAAATAGAATATTCTAGCTTTGCTTAAAAGTTGAAAGTGATATCCCAAATATTTTAAAATATTCTGAAAGATGACAAATTAGTAGACAAGACATAGGATGGCAGATAAGCCTGCCAACGTTCTATTGTCCAACGAGGACCAACAAGGAACTGAGAACCGTGAACCATATACGGGGTTTGAAATTTTGTTTTTCAAAGGAGCTTGGGAGCCAGGAGATCCGCGGAGGAAGAGTCACACACAGTTCCTGTCGCAAAATAATCCCCTATACCGGCTTATTGATCAGATCACAAGTCGTTGGAGCACGCCACCCCGTTTCATCCACCCCCTCTCGCCACTACGTCGACGGTTCCCTCCCCCCTCGGTGCCGGCTCAGAAACCGGGCATTTTTATTCGCGCAGTTTCAGCCCCCGTCCTTCCTTCCATCTCGCCTCACCTCTCGCCCTGTGCCCCTCTGCCGCCGTTCCACAAGCCGCCCTCTCAACGACACTGGGGTGGTAAAGTCGTGAGAGCGCCATTTTTTATTTCACCTACGTCGTGGAACGGCCGCATGGAGATTCATTAATAACAAGCTGCGGTGGTTCCTACGAGGATTAGAGAGAGAAAGCGAGAATCGGAAGCGGCTGGATTGACAGCGGGAGTGGGAGGAGGAGGGAGTGAACTCTCTTTCTCTCTGTCTGCCTCTCCGGGCCTCTCTTTCTCTCTGTCTCGTTTGTTAGGTGGGATCAATCCTCGAACGAATATCGAGGGAAAAGGAAAATTGCACGAGTCGAAATATTCGACGGATTAGAGGACACGTGCCGCAGTCTGAAGAAAATTGCTAGGAAATTTTAATAAACCGGTCTCGTGAGCGATTATGACTCCGAGGGTTGTGTCTTGCACCGTCTACTGTATTAAGAAAAATGATCATTGGATTCTGTCGGTTGTTCGGTCGTCTGAGAAAATAGTTTTGCTATTTGGAATTTTGTGAAGTTTCGTTTGCGTGCAACAGGTTTCTTAACGGATTAAAAAGGAGCTAGGAGATAGTGGATTTCTCGAATCGTAGGTAGCAAGCGAGAGTCTTGAGAAAAATGAAATTCACCGTCTTGGACTTTGTCTACAAATCATTGTTTATTATTTCACGAATAAATGGATTTTGATTTCTAGATAGTGTTCGTAAGAATATAATTTCGTCATCCATGGTTTAAATGTAGAGACATTTTCGATTCATTGCTCTTTATCGCAATTATGGTGACAGGCGTTTATTCATTTTTTTGTATATGACAAGGTTTTCTTTCTATTCCACTGTGTCTTCTTTTATACATATTTTTCTGTGCATGTAATCGATTCTTGCATTGCACGTTCGATATTTTGTAATTTTTGTCCAAAAAAAATGTTTGTCCATTTTTTCCAACAGAGATGAAATATTTTCTATTTAGAATTTTATTTACTAATTAACTTCGATTGCAAACCACTTAATATAATGAAATAACTAGGATCTGGTGGAGTCAGTCACAATAACAAGTTCCATATAAATTGTTTAAATAATTTTCTTAATCCGAGCATACATTATAATAAAAATGATACAGGGTCTATGTAAATTCAGTGTTACCATTTAGTGTTAAATACTCTGTAAACGAGTAATTTTAAAGATACAAAAAGATCATCGGGGATTCTGAACACCGTTGCAATTCCAAGATACGATTCACAATAATATAATTTCTATGTTCACGATTTATTTTCACTCTCGAGTCGAGTTCCTTTATCGCAATTACAGTGATAACTGTAACTTGTCTTTCTTTATCCAAGGAAAATTGTCAGTCAATTTTATCAGTCATTCCTTCTACTTTAAAAAAGCATTTCCTACTCGTACTTTCTTGTATTAATTTATTTTGCCTACAATAAATGTCTTAAAACGAAAGCAGAACTAGGTCTCGGTGGATTTATGAATTTAGAAGATAAAAAATAGTCTAAGAAGTGAGAATCAATTATTAAATGTCATCGAGTTCTATTTTCATTTCCAGATAAGGTTCATAGAAATATAATTCCAGTGACCACGATTTAAACGTAAAGACATTCTCGATTTATAGATCTCTTATACAATTATGGTGATAAGGGCTGAAACTTGTCAATTTTCTGCAAGAAAAAGGGCACCCGCTACTTGGAACTTTGTGTACTAGTTTATTTTGCTTGTAATAAATTTCTTAAAATGAAGAAAGAAGTGAAGCTCGCTGAATTTCTAAAATAGACGAAAGAAGCCTAGAAAGTGGGAATCAAAGTAAAAATAAATCGAACGGCAATTAATATTAAACAAGTGCCGTTTAAAGCTCCCGAAATAATCATTGGGTTTTTCGAACGGTGTTTCAATTTCCAGATACGGTTCATAGAAACATAATTTCAGTGTCCACGGTTGCAATGTAAGGGGCGCGTTTAATTCAACTGGCATCGAAAGAAAAAGGGTGTTTTATTATACGTCAACATACTGCCGGCTCTGCGAACAGTTTTATTCGGCCGATTCAGGGGGTTGGTCTCCGTTGGAAAACGCCGTAGGGTGGATCGCTGCTGTTGCAACGAAGGAAGAGGATTTTTGGTGTTTCGCGGGAGACCGGAGGGAAACGGGACGACGACGAACCGAGAAGGATAGATTGTGGCTGGTGGGGGCCGGTTAAATAAGGAACAGAAATAAATAGGAAGGGAAGAAAGGAGCTCGTTAGGGGGTCTTGGTGAGTTTCTGAGTACCCAACTACGCGGCCCCGTACCCTCCACTCTTCCTTCGCCTCTATCCTTCCCTTCCTGCCCTTCTGCTCCTTTTCGTGGTCGTCTCTCTGTCGCCTCTTACGTCCCATTTCATTCTGCGAGTCTCCTACACCGTCAGCCGCGTTCCAACAATAATTTTCTACGCTGACTTTTGCTCCATTTTAATCGTTGTAAAAATTCAAAGGTTACTTTAGAATGTTACTTTGGGTCGCAGTTATCCTAGAACGCGCGTTATGTTGTTAGCGAACATTGAAAACTACGTTTATCAATAGAGAATGTTGGGAAATTGTTGTAGCGACAATTGATTAACGGTTTATATTTATTTTATGGAGGATGTTGAGAAAATTGTTGTAGGAAACTTGGGCAACGGTTTACATTTATTTTATCATTTTATTTTCGCTGTGGATTGTGAATGAAGTGAGAAATTCGTTTCTGTTATTTCATTTAATATTATCTGTTCATTTGATACAAATAATTTTCACAGAAATTAATGTGGTATAAACATATTACACTTGGCTGAACGAAAAAATATAAACTAAACTACATAATTATATTGAATTCGTAAAAGTGTTAATTAGAATGCAGATTCTATGTATTTACGACAATGATGAGTAGATCAAGTGCAAAATATTACAAGCACTTGAAGAATTTAGAAATGCTACTATGGTACGTTGAACTACCTCATTAAAATGATTTGAAAATACTGTCTGTACACCTCTTGTCTCTTGTAATTAATGCAGACAATTTTTATTCTGCATAAAGATACGCATCATTATAGCAGCAATGTACAGAAAAGCTAATGAATTGAAGATCGTATCAAATGTATCACATAATTATAAACGAGAACACATAGCTGCTCACTTCGATCTAAAAAATGTAAGTACGACGTTAAATGTACTGCAATAGTTTAAAAATGATAATATCGGCATTAACTTGCGTATTTAAAGCACACGAAAGTGTGAAGAAATCGTAAAGATTAACGTTTTCGGAAATGTAATTTCTCAACATTTGCCGAAACAATAGCTGGTACCAAACCGCTTTTGCTCTCGATCCTTGGTCCCCGTAAAAGCGGAATGTCCTGCGAGAATTGCGCACGGCGCTGTCAGCGATGGCGTAAAAATATTTTCTCGGATTCGAATCGTCGAGGGGAGAAGTGCAACAACCTGTCTGAAAACTTCCACTTTAATGGATCGAATATTGACGTGAACGACGAGGCTGTTTTCCGCGGTGGGAAGCACTTATGTCCTTTACGACGCCTCCATTACGGTGAACATTACGTGACGATAGAAGAAAGGTGGGAAAGGGACGGTGGAACGGGGGAAAGAAAGATGGGCTCGTCCGCGCACGCA
This sequence comes from Augochlorella aurata, assembly GCA_028455555.1. Classification (NCBI taxonomy): domain Eukaryota; kingdom Metazoa; phylum Arthropoda; class Insecta; order Hymenoptera; family Halictidae; genus Augochlorella; species Augochlorella aurata. The sequence continues at coordinate 4,692,644 of CM052160.1, forward strand.
AATGCGAGTACATAGGTACGATGTGCCGAGCAATTAACTTAATGTCTTCGAGCCATTAGCCCGTCGTCGTTGAAACGACGTTCTGCAAACAGTATCCGTCTCGTCTTGATTGTGTACCGGACTTGTCGCGAGACAACAGACGGGGGTAGCATCGGAGGGAGGGGTATAATTCGCGCTCACGTGGCTGCACGCATGCTGATTAATCGGAAATCAATCGAGCCCTTCCGTCGGAAACTGAAATTTCGTTCAGCGCTCGCGTTCGCATTCGGCGAAGCTAATTTGAAAAGCAGCTCGGTGTTTCGAATGGATATTTTTGATTTTGTGTGCCGATTGTTGAGTCATGCAAATGATAAAAATCATAGTGGCGAAAGTCACATTTTGAAAAATATTGACTTGTGTCTGAAAATGTAATCTATACATTCCGGAACGTTAAAAAGGCTAAGGAAATCAATTATAATGTTACTGTTGATTAACTTGACCCTAAATGATCTTAACAATAAATTTCGTAGGTAAACAATACACATGTTAGTATACAATAATACTCCTTATTTCTCACAATGGGGAAAATGTAACTTGCGCAAGTATTGTTTTCTTGTGTTATGTAAGAATAATTATTGTAATCGATTTTAACTCTTTTATTGATTTTTATTTTGATATTTAAGCACAGTTTTTTGAAACATCAGTCTGAACTGATTAAAAAGAACTCATTATATTAAAAAAATCATTGTATTAACATTTAGTGACTATTGTAGTTAGTGATTTGACAATGACTGCGTCACCCACTAGACATCATGATTAATTAGCGCAAACCACACTGACATGAAAAGAATATATACATCTCAGCGATCTATTTGATACATCGATCTTTAAATAGCAAACTTCAAAAAAGTGAAAACACCTCTCTTATTTACAGCCTCGGAGAAAAACTCCTTAGAACGAAGTTCTATTGCTTCAAAGGCTGGAGAAGGATTTCCCTCTAAGTCCCATTTCTACAAGTTCTCTCCTCGAACAGCATCGAAGCAAAGACGTGCTACGTCGATCAAGAGTTTAAGACAATGGCTCCGAAGATCGCGTGTCGTTTTCGATAAAAATGAATCGGCAATTTCGGGGGACTCGGGTGCTAATAGTGGATTGGATGAGATCGTTTTTTGTCGGTGGATCGTGTGGAGGAAAGCGAGAGCAGAAATAAAAGAAAGAGGTGTAATTCAACAGACGATTGGCCCAGAATAGGCCCGGTGTCGGTTGAACGATTCTGCCTGCGGGCGACATCTGGACAGACAGCAGGTGATCCCGATGTAACACGTAGACTTTTTTGCGTGTGTGTGTGCGTGAGTGTGCGTTGCACCCACGTGTCCGATTCGACGGTAGCCATTGAACAAAACGAATCGCGATGGACGCTTTTGCCTATAGCAATTTCAATTTTGTTAAAAATATTAGCACTGGAACTACCGGCCCTAAACGCGGTTAGACTGACAAGATTGGACAAAATAAAAACATTGTCTGCATCAACTGCAAGTCGCAGGAGCCAATTTCATTTTTTAAATCTTTAGCCTACGAAACAAAAATTGTTTCCAATAATTACATGATGTAGGAACTTAACTCTTTACACTACGATTTCTCTCACAGCTACAGTTGATCAGCACTTTTTGGTCCCTTTTCGCAATGGAACGAGACAATTTTTATTTCTTATAAGGCTTCCATTTCTGGATTTTGATAATAGAAGAATTAAATTCTATCCCAACCTAGAACAAATGAATAATATTCTCATTTAGTAGATCACGTATGAAGTCTTCGCTACAAGTCTGACTCGTGCTGGATTTGTGACAGGGGAAGCTGATAACACCTTCTTAAGCAACAACAAATATTTAATAAAATAACTATAACATCACTCGATGGGCACAGATAGCAATATATCAACTCGATAAGCCACATTAAACTACCTGAAAAAGTTTCTCGCATCTTATGCCACGTTCTCTCTATACATTCTTCCACATTCAGTGATTTACATTCGTACTATGTTTACAATAAACGATCTCACACATGTTTTTATAGTGTCAAGGATTAAGTCAGCTTTTGAATCCACTCATTCTAATAGCTTAATAGCTAACACTAATGCTCACTCCGAATTTATCGCACATTATTCCCGTCCTATTAATAGATTCCATCAATTTCTGTGGAGACTTGAAAAGCACCTGTGTGGACGCGTGGGCAAACGTGCCGGACCACAGCCTCTGTGTCTGGTCCTTTTGGAAGACGCTCTTCCAGATGGTTTGCTCGCGAGTCGACCCTCGAATGGATCAGTGTCCGTTCTTCAGGATTCCGGGAGATTGAGCTCTGTTCATGGTTCATCTCACGGCAGAAGACTCGGTTACACCCAGCTCCTCGATCCTATCAGTCCCTTGCCGGTCGCCACCTCTCTCGTTTCTTTATATACCAACTGTTAACGACTTTGTTGCACGCTTCTGTGACTGCATCGCCGGCTCCTTTGACCGGCCGATCAAACTTAACAGCCAAAAAGTCGGGAAAGCCGTTTCCCCTTGGATAATTAAGCTCGTTCAGGTGGCTAGTCACGCGAACCCTCATGAGCTTGCAAACTTTAACATATATTCACTACATCTTCCATTTTAAATCGCGCGTAAGTACCACATTTTTTTAGAATTGTTTGCTTGGTGCGCGACAGATTTTTCTAGAGTGACTGTTCTATTATTTTCTGCCGGGATAATACACGTCGAACCGAATTACGGTCACTGGAAGATTCTCTAATTTTAGTAGAAGCAGAGCATTAACACTTTGACTGTCACATCAACAACCTCAAGAATTTTATACAAACGAAGCATTTTATTTAATTAAATTAAAATTGTAAAATTAAGCTGTGTGACATCAATTACTTTTTCAACATCCTTACATTTTGCAGATACTAATAAAATTAGGAAAATATAATAGATTGGCCTGAAAATGAGTTTCTGAATTTAGGAAAATAATTTCGTGACACTTGCGTGGATGACGCGTTAGTCAAAGCGGTCACTTTTAGATTACAATAGTGCAAAAGGTTAAAAATAAGGTAACCGAGTTACCTTATTGTGGCAACATTTGTCGAACTTAATTATTCAAAGCAATATAATAAAACAAAAGCAAATTATGAAGTGTTTATAACAAAGATTACATATAAAGATTATTTCGTTCACATGAATTTCATGAATGAAGCTAGAGTAATGTTGATGAAAACAGCTTACGACACCTTGCACGTTCATTCAGTACCTGCTGAACGACATCAAAGGAAAAAGTTTAGCAGTTTTCGAATGCAGCTTAATTCCCAGGTGCTTTCTTGGCACACTTAGCCCTTTGAAGGGCCGCGAGACGGAAACTCCTGTCGGATCGAAGGGCGGAAGAGTCCTGGTCGATCGGCTCGACTTAACGCAGAGACAAATGGGCCACGGACCTCAATTATCGATGAGAGAAATCGCTGCGGCCAGGCTTGTTAAACGCGCTGTCTTTCTAGAAACGAGATATAATCGCGAGGTGATATCTAAACGACCCTCGCCTGGGGACCAGGATAGCCTAATTAACGTCATCCCGTGGATGAGGAGCGACCGCGCTCCCAATGTAAACAAGCGGAGTTAGGTCCAATTAGCGAAATCGAGCATCGAATTAAGTTTAGGATCTAAGGTGCAACCGTCTCTAGTGGACAACGACCCGTAACGTATGATTAACGAACCGTTGCTTACACCAATTATCCGTACGCTGCTCTATTCTCCGTAATTATATGCACGCTGGACGTCGCAGCCCGTAATTACAGCGTGGAGCAAATTTCTTATTTATTTGCTCTATGTTCGCTTGCATTGGACTTGTATGAAATTTTTACGGAATACTATTAAGCTGATTTATTTATCTGAGCGGTGATTTCGATCTCTTTTGTATTCTCATTAAGTTTGTATCAAAATAGTGGTTATGATCGAACACGTGCCAATAAGGTACAAACATATTTTTCGGTGTCTTTAAAACCTGATCTGTGAAATAAACCTTTTGCAATCTCATGGAAACTCTGAAGTGCTTCTAAGAATGACTATTCTATAATCCAAAACAATTTCAACATTATCTTTGTTTGTATCGAATAAATTGCAAACCTAGATATGGTATTAAACCTTTGCACTCGAAGCCAGTTTTCTTCCAAATTCAAAATAGCTTCTCTGACCTACGACATTGCTATTTTATATGATTTAGTCCATTTTGTGAAGAAGGTTTAGCAACTTTTTAGATATACATAAATTTGATAACGTAAACATGATTTTATAACGCAATATAACAATTTTTAGCGGTGCTGTAGAGTCACCACTTGAGTGCAAAGGGTTAATAAATTGCAAATGCATCGAATTAACACGTTCAGCGCCACGTCACCCAAATACGGGTGACACTAGTTTTTAAACAATTTTGAAAATTCATTTTCATTATAATATATCCAAACAAACTCAATTTGTCTAGGATGTTTCGGATGCGAAAGAGTTCTAATTCCATCCCCTATGATCAATTTCAACTTTCTAATTTTGCTTTAATTCATTAAGTTGCTTTGATTTTGTGAAAATTTTGGTGGTAAATTGTTGGCGACGAACGTGTTAATGAAATTTTATACATTTGAGTGTGGTCTTTACATTTGTAAAATATTTGAGCACGTTTTGCAATAGATTTTGACGGAATCGGTGCTTTAAAACACCGTAAAGATCGTAAAGGGTGGGAACGTGGATCGTAAATGAATTGCGAGCGATTTTTGTGGAATCTCTTAATGTCTCCATGGTAATTTTCAGGGAGACTTGTCCCATCGAGAAACACGACACCGACAATGACTCCGCGTTGACGGATCGGGAAATAATTTTGTGTGTACGAGGTCTAGAAGGAGGGAAAAAAGTTTCGCCTGTGCAAACATTGCCTCCTAAGGGACAATTAGGACGGTCCATAACACGGTGGAACATCAAGGTACGCTAGGACAGTTCCAAGGGAGCTAATGTGCTTGCGCGACTCCGATTACATTAGGCCTGAGGGATGGGAAAGGGCTGAAATCAGATAATCGACGCACCACTATACAGAGACCGTTTAAAAATACTATTTTCTTCGATTTTATGGCAGCCATTGCTAGATCCATTCAGATTCTTAATTATCATTTTAATTATCGATATTTAAAGCTTTTAATGAGGAAATAAAGGAAGATTAACAAATTCGAAAAATTGGACTATTTACTTTTTTTGATATGCTTTTCAAGATCTTAGTAATATCTACTAAAGAAAGAAGAAATGAAAAATTTATTTCAGAATTCTTCACTGGAATATTTTTACGATTGAGATAATTATAAAGCGAATAACCTGACTTGAGTCACATTAAACCATCTGGTGATTAATTTTGTAATTTTTATCGGAGGAAATGTAGACAATTTTACATATCGGTGACATTTTTGCTACCACTGCATCAAATCTTGTGTACATTTATGCGTCCATGGCAGTGTATGCATCAGCATAAAATTTGAAATTACAATGACTAATGTTAAGACTATATGCATAGAACGACTATATGTATAGACTATATATTCCGTCAATAAAGATACAAACGAATACGGAAATAAAATAGCACTAACATAATAGTCTTTTTCGTTTTGGACTTAATTCAGACAGAACATAGCAATAGCATAATTCTGTTACTCGTGTAACAGACATTTGATGCATTAGGTCGGGAATGGGTCTGGAATAGGTCTAGCTTAGGTCTGCGTTAGATACCGAACGCGAAAAGCAATGCACAATATCCTTTTTAAGACGAATCTCTAATATGTTAAACTCCTCTCACATTCCTAATGGATCGAATTTCCACCTCGGTAGCATTTTTCAAATATCTCAAATATCAAAAAAGAACACCTCTTTTGATTTAAAATCTGTCTTAATCTTCTGCGAACCATGAATGGCTCCCTTAAACCGCATATTCAGCCTATTTCAACAATTACAAACCGAAAGAACAGAAACGCGCGATACTGACTGCTCTGGCAATTTCGAGGCAACGAAGACGGTTTAAAATGTCCGAGAAATTATGAAATTTTTTAGCCACTAGTGACAAGTTATTCTCCCAGTGTACCGAGGATAGTCAATGAAACGAACCTGCTGTGGTCCTTGGCGCTGTCTGAATGCGTGAGCACGCACACACGTGTTCCGCGTCCGCCATGATCAAATATTGATGCCGCGCGAATGAGTTGGACCACCGGCAGGAAGCCATGTTGCCACCCTCTGATTACAATGCGAGATAGCGACAGGACTATTAGGCTGTGTCTCGAGAGGAGACGCCGGGAGGAGAGAGGCCGGGCGAAAAACATGCAGGGAAACGAGCACGGCGATGGCCTTCATCACCTTGGAAATGGTGACACGTGGCAGGAGCCTTTACATTTTTGCTCTCGCCTCCGGGAGACCCACCTCTGTTAATTACTGTTTACTTTCCGAGTATTTGGCCCGGTCCATTTAACCGTCTTCCTCGGTCCTATTGTGCGGCTCAAGGATCCCTGACGAGTGCTGGACGTCTTAAACCTGCGCTTACTAATTTACGGCGACCTGAAATTCCGTTTCGTATTCATTCCTCTCGGCTCTTAAAGAGGATCGAGACGACAAGATTTCGATTCGTCTGAGATCGTCTGGACACCTTTAATTGAACCAATCAACCGCGGATTATCCGTATTAAGTTTCGCGCCTCGTTTCGTTCCTGCTGATTCCGTTCTCGTAATTTCGTTCGATAATTCGATCTACGGCGAGTCTAAGTATAATACGCTGATAGCGAGAGAAATAACCTTTGCGACCTGTCAATCGCGGGATCCTAGAAATCATATTGCCGTTTGCCAAGGCATATTAAAAGCTGATAAAGGACCTTTCGACGCGAAATTCGATATTTAGATATTTTCTATTTGAACCTCGAGAACTTCAATCAATTTTTTAAGGTTCTTCCAGTTTTACAAAATTATTTTGTAATAATTTACGTATTCGTGGCAGGATACGCGGTCCATCAAGATCGTCCAGATTACGTGTATAACAAAGAATAACCTCTTCATGCTGTCCATCGCGAGATCCTCAAAATTAACTTCACTCGTGAAGATATATTAATAGTTCGCTAGCGGTGCTGGGTCATTTCGGACAACAAAACCTCCTACCTCCTTTTTTTATAATGTCTGAGGTACACTAATTCAGCTTGGGTCAAATGTAACTCGCCATCGCCATCCGACAGTTCGCTTTCCGACTGTTAAAGACTGGTAAATAGACCGCGAATTTTATGTATAGGGAAACAAGAGAAGCCGAAATATAAAATTGTGAAGACATAAGAAGAATTTAATAATCTTGTTACACTACGACTTACCGAAATTATTAACCTAGAAACCAACTGTGGGTTTGCGGCGACCCAAAATAAAATCTTAATAATTACAAAGTTATTTATTATTTCCAAAATATAATAAAACATATATTGTATATTATATATACTATATTATTATTATCATATATTATATACTATTGGCTACATAATATACAAACGCAATATTTTAGTATATATTTACATGCTTATATTTACATATTTATATTATATATTTATAAATATATATCTTTTTATACAAAAATTTAATATACTTTATTCGATAAGTATAAAGTTAATTCTGCTCGAAAATAAATAACCTATCCACGTAAATCAAACTACTAAATATTTTCTACTTGAACTCCGGTAAGTTAAATTAATTGTTCAACGTGCTTTTGGTCTTAAAAAATTGTTTAGGCGGTTAAAGATAATTGTTCGGACATAATCGCGAAGAAAATCGAGCGAACTGTAACGGGGCCACGGAAACAGGCTGCCATGGTCATTCCATGGTGTCAACGAGTTCGTGGCAGGACACGTGGTTCACCAGGCTCGTCCAGGGCCAAATAACCCGGAGGCACGACGATCCTCGCGGTCGCAGGAGCGCACTGATGAACCAGGGGGAGACGGTTGTCAGTTAATCACGCAATTTTCGCCGGTTCCTATCAAGTCCCTTGGCCAGCGGGATAGGAGGCTGGTCTTAGGGGATGAGAAAGTGGCTGGTCGGTTAAAGAACGAAGCAATGGCGCAGAATGGCGGTGGGCAATTGCTCGTAACTCGCTAAACCACCTCTCTCCGCCTAGCCTAAACCCTCGATCCGGCGACCAGCGAAACCCCGTTAAACTCACCGCCGAAAGCCCCAGACAAAACCTAGTCGACCCTTTGCCGGGGCGACGATCTTCCTTCCTTCCTTCCTTCCTTTCGTGGCGAAAGGGTTGACCACCCTCCAGGACCCTCCAGGGACAGGGACGGGGGAAATTAACCCGTTAAAATTTAAAGCCACCCAGAAACGATTAACGACGCGATAAATACGGTACTCGTGGATCGACGACTTCCGCGTCGGTTTGGCACTGTGTCAGGCTATCGACTAGGAATCGGCGCTGTTCCTTATGGTGTACACCATGAGTTCTTGTCCGTATTTTTTGTTCGGTCTGGTGGAAAGTATGACACGTTGTAGATTTTCTTATGGGGAGAACCGATCTTCTCAGAAGATGTGCAGATCAAAGGAGTCTTCTTACTGACTTCATTCTTCAAGTCGGCTTTTCAAATGATTTTGAAAAATTCGGTGACTCGATTAAACCTTTCCACTTGATCTCCACTCAGGGAACGTGCTAAGACATTGCATAAAATTCATACCTATCCAATCCTATGTCATATTCTATTTGATCTCTTCTTTGTCCCTAATAATTTCCCTAACTAATTAAAACAGTAATAATTTTCAATGTCCTATTATTTTATATTTTATTCGAACAATTACTTACCACTTTCTGAATAAAAACGTTCCAGTTGTTATTAAGTGAATTATATGAATTCGTAAAAAATCAATTTTAGTTTTCAGAATCTTGAACGTAGCGAATTAAACATTCTCGAAATTCTGAAAAAGTTCCATCATGACACATTAAATTATTGCAAAGATATAAATAGCGTGCGACGTAGATTGTTGAAAATCGCGTAATTGATAGAACGTTTCGAGGATGCTTCTAGACTTTTCATTCTCCCGCTGTTACCTCCCACGAATTCGGCGAAGATAAATATTGAATACGCTTATCGAGTCGCAACACGCTCCAAGCCCATTCTGAAACTTCACTTACGGATTAAAAATGGTGTGTAAATAATCCATTGATGTTTGGTAGTAAAACCGGGGATGGGGAATATTCGCGAAGTTAACAAAGTGTATACTTTAGAAATTCGAGGCGCGGGCGCGGCGTTCGGCGGCAGGATATTATTTTTCTTTCTATTTCTGTCTGCCGGTGGATCGAGATGGGGGTAAAATTACGGCGGCCGCGCATGAAGGACTCGTTTAATGGATACTTCAATTAAAATTGGTCGAATCGGGGACGGGTTAATTAAAACGGTATTTACAAGGGGGCATGAAATTTAATAGAAAATTTTCTCTCGGCGCGGCCAGTTGAAAGTTATAATGCCGATTATGTAACCAAGGAGCAGGAAAGAAGCAACGTGGCATTTATTAATTCGGCGCGGAGACCCGCGACGGAGCGGGTTAATCGTTATAGGAGGAACTGCTGATGAATTCACCGGCGAGCTCCGGTTATAAATATGGATGGCCCTCTCCGAGAGGCCACGCCGCGCCGGGCCCCGCTGTTACAACTTAACCTAGAATAATCGCGGAATTATTTCTCACGGGCTCCCGGTGCCCGTCTCTCCTCGAGATTTCCTACTTTTCAACAATTTTCATAACGACCGGAGGAAAACGCCGCTGAATCGAGTCCAGTAATGCATATTAAATAAGGAACCTCCGAGTATCAACGTCTCGTTAACGAAAACACACTGACGACCAATACTTCCGCACTCTCGCGGCCTAAAATCTTCACTTGGTTTTATTACGAAGACGACAGATCAATTGCATAATACCGGTCGCCTTCACAAACATTTTCCCAAGCAAAGAAAAATATTTAACACCTGTTGCAGATATTTTTATTTCACTGTCGAGCCTGTCACGATCTCGGTTGCTAAAAAGCGAACAAACAGACCGAAATGCAGATCCTCGAGCAAATTGAAGATCGATCAAACGGGAATTAGAAAAATACTCGGTGCCTTGGTATTTTTACTAGGAAAAATAAGAATATTTTATGTCTGCTCGATTTTACAGAAATTTTTATTCAGCTGTCCAGTCTGCTGGACGGATTTCAATAATTAAAACGCTAGTAAATCAACACATGGACGTTCGTGCATATTTTTCAGTGACAGACATTGTACTTTTAGACAATGAAGAAATGATTAATGCTCGTTGACTTTACGGGAAGCTTGATTTAATCGTCCAGCCTGTCGAGACTACAATTCTGATAATAAACAAATAAATACTAGCTTTTTTTACCATTGTTTACAAATACTGCAGACATTTACTCCAAATAAAATGAATGAAGTAAAAATCCACGTACCTAGTTGTTGCTAATAAATATTTCAATTCCTTGAATGGAATAATATTTCAAGGACGATTTCTACCGTTTGCTAAATTTCCAACAACCCCGTCTGCAGCGGTTCTATAAAATTCGAATTCAGTGGCCGCCGAGCACGGCCGGGGACAATTACAACAATCCGAATTATTCGAGCGACGACGACGAAATTTTTTTTGCCTCGGCCAAGGACAATTATTATTTTTCTCCATCGGTTTTAACAGCCATACTCGTTCGACCGCAACAACCTCGAAGGGTGTATTTTTCTTATCGTCTTCTCGTTTCCCGCGCGGTTGTTGACTCGGAAAGTTACAAGGACAGAGACGGAATAAAGAAACGACAAACAAGAAGAAAGAGAAACAGCGGGAGCGGCGGGCAGGCGAGATGGAAGGGAGGGGGAGGGTGAGACGAGGCTCGAGAAGGGGGTGTTCCAGGAGAATCGGTGGAGAAGGAACGAGCTCGTTACCTCTTCCTGCTTCGTGGATAGAGACTCACCTTTTTCGCACTGTCGCATCATCCCCAGATTCTGTACAGACCCGGCCCACACCCGCACAACCTCCGCGCACCCTCCCGATCTTTCCTTTGCGCGACCTCCTGCTTGTCCGATAAGGAATTTGATTTAAAAATTCCAACGACTCGCCCTTTTATGTAAATACACGCAGACTGTTTGACGAGCACGAAAAATCAGGGAGGAACTCCCTCTTTATCATCCACCCTCCCCCTTGACGACATACTGTAGTCTTTTTATATTATTTCTGTGTCTCGTGATTGCGGCCATTTAGACGGAATCATGAAAAACGAGGCACAACATGTTTATTTGCCGCGAAATATATTTTTAATTTTCAGCGATGTGGGCTACGGTGCTTTCACCATTTTCCGTCGAGTAAGTTAAAATGTTTATGCTGGCTATTATAAATAGCCTTTTTGCATTTTATCTGTGCCGTGTGACTCCGGCGATTTCGGAGGACTAACGAGGAGGAGCGTATTTGTTTATCACAGAGTAAGTTAATTTTTTGTTTTATCAAAGTGGGCGACTTTATGGTATTTTGTTGTACGCGGAAGCTAAAATGTTCATGGTATAAATAACTGTTTTTGATGTCCCCAAACTTCTTTGGAAATTTTAGTGTTCCCAATAGGGGCTGCACATTTGTTGACTCGTGTATTTATAAATTAATCGATTTAACAAGATGGGGGGAGTCTGTGACAAAATTCGTGCAGTATAACTAGAGGTATTTAATGTATTTAATGATTTACAAACGACGGTACCAGTGTACATCGTTTATATTAGGTTGTGTAATATGAAATGTGGGGATTCCTATCCCTCGTAAATTCCGAGGAATTTATTATCGAAACCCTAAAAGGAAAAAGTTTGCAAAAATGTGCCCAACCAAACGTTTCATATTTTGATTAATAAAATATTCATCTAATTAAAAGAGAAAACGATTAGTCTCCGAATAATATCTGATATTTCATATAACGCAACGTTCATAATATAACAATGTTATAACATGCTTTAGTTAACATTTCGGCTGGCTTTTGCAATTTTTCCGAGCAATACGGAAGCTGGAATAATTATACCTTTCACAAATAAAAATAATAATATACCGAATGAAACAAATTTGTTTCTAACGAAAATATTTACAAGTTCATAAAAATCTGCATTTGCATAAATCTTACTTCCAGGACGATTCGATCGAATTTCTAGAAGCAACCGAGAACGTGTGATGTTGTTATGTACCCTGGTATCCACAATATCTTGTGTACGGATAAAGATGTAATAAAAAAATCTTTGATATACGTAAATGGCGGAATGAGATTGAAAATGAGAGACGGAAAGGTGGGAGGAGGAGTTACCGAGGACATAAATCTTCAGAGCTTCCTTATCAAAGGTGCTCCACTGGGAAATGGCGGCAATCTCGGACCTTTTCGTTCTCGAAATGAAGAAAAGCCGATCTCGATGCCGATATGCCTATCCCGTTGCTTTGCCCGCTTCTGCAGAGCGCAGATGATCATATTAAAATATCCTTTATGGTAAAATCAACCAACGAGTCAAAGGAATATTTTACTAACTTTGTACCAGTTGTACAGGAACAACCGCGTAATAAATAATTCGAGAAATTGGACATTTAAAAAGACAATGGTAAAAGTAAAATGCTTTTAATTTAGAAATCGATCTTTACCCTAAATATTAATATTAATGCCAATACAGATTTTTGAATTTGGATACGCACAGAAATTATTGTATAATTTCAATTTTGACTAGATCGTGGATTTCGTGTATTTATGAAGAATGTGAAGATGTCGTTCTATTATTATTAAGAAATAATAAAGTCTGATATTAAATTTTAATTTTGCTCTTGTTTGTTGCAGACAACGCAGAATATTTTATCTCGAATGACATTGTTAATTCGTTTATATTTTTAAATTTATTACGAACATTTAAGAAGATTGAAGTTATTGTTCATTCATCTCACACAACTTGTTTACCTAAAATTCAATACAAAGTATTAGGTTGAGTCATAAATGATTTTCGTTTTTTGTCGCATATTTATTTTGTTTTTTTTCCCTTAAATTATATTTACCTTGAACCTTTTTCTATTTAGTGAAAAAATGTATTCGTTTATCCCGGTAACTCATAGGGGGTAGATACCGACAATAGATTCTACCTAGCTGAATACCAACATGTTTAAATTGTAAAATTCTCTTTTCTAACTAAAATATACAAACAATAGAAAGTAAAAACTTCAATAGAACAGTCTGCACCTTTCATATTAAAATAAAAAATCCATCGCTATTCGACATACTCATTTGGATCAAAACCCATTCGTCTTCACACGAAACAGTTAAAAACAATAAGATTTAAATCACCCTATAGCCACCATATAGATATCTTAAACCACGCCTAATTACAAATACACTCCATCATACTTAATTTTCAATAAAATAATTAACTAATTACATTAAAAATCAAGTGTGACCAACTGTGTGGTATAGCCTTGAATGTACAATTGCACAATAAAGGTAACTTCAGAAGAAAAATACTTAAATTTAAGGATGCAATTAATTAATTTGAAAAAACTCCGTTTCTGGAGTTGGTCCTGCGAACCAAAAAATTCGAGTATGACGTGGAACGTTTCCTTGGTCGGAGTCATCGACAGGGTGACACGAACTTTCCAGTAGGCGTAACATAATAGTCGTTACATAATATATTCGCACGCATATAGTGTCTGGTCGTTATCGTGGTAGTCGATCGTTCCTTGAAGGGCTGTCAGGTGAGAGAGGGCCCTCGAGCGCAGGGAAATAGGAGTGCTATCGGGGTGAGAAAGGCGGGACAAGAGGGTGGGCGAAAGGGACGAAAGGGCCAAAGTGAGAAACCTCGGTGAGAGCAACCGAGATAGTGATAAGGGGATGACGGAGCAGGGTGGTGGGTGGAGTGAGAGGGGTAGGGGAGGCGGGAGACGAGAAGGAGAGGAGAGGGCTCTCGGCTTTCGCGAGTATTATCTTGTCAGCGCGGATAACGACACCTCGGCGTCGTTCTACAGCCCTCATCAATTATAAATCCCGGCTACCTCTTACTACCAATCGCGATATCCCTATCCGAAGGCCCGCAATCGCAGATCAAGACGTCTCATTATCTCGCTAGTCGGCCATTGCGGTCGCGTCGCACATACACCCTGCCGAAATTGAGGGAACGCAGCCGTCGATAGTTGCACCGCCGTAGCAGTTCGTCGAGGGCTTCTATCGGAGATCGAGATTGATCACAGCATGACTATGTCATCAAAATTGATGCGGGTGTGTGGCCGATGTTATGGATTTTGGCCACACTGACGCGAGATTATGACTGCTGAATCGATTTTTCGAAGCGACGAATTCTATTGTGTTGGAAAATGCGATTTTTGCTTTTTTCAGTGTTTAACGCTCGGATGATGGGGCTCGTGTTCATTTGAACCCAAAATATAAATATTGTTATTTGACCATATCAAGTTTCTGACAATTAATTACAATTTTCACATGTTTCATTAACACTAGCATGTTTAACCCTTAATGACTATTGCCGGTCTGTGAAACCGCTACTAATTATTTATTCATTCTTATTCATAATTATTTATTCATTTTTATTCATAATTATTTATTCATTCTTATTCATAATTATTTATTCATTCTTATTCATAATTATTTATTCATTCTTATTCATAATTTATTCATAATTGTAAAAAATTGTAAAATACACTTATTTTTAACACAATTGTATTTAATTTTTACTTTTTTATTTTTTATTTACAATTGTTTTTAATACACTTGCTTTTATTTACTCGAACCTGGATCTTTTCATTATGGATATGCAATATAAGAACAATTGATTTGGATTTTTTATTCATTACTTTTATGTAAATAATAATGCAATAAACATTAGTGGTCTGTGAGATTGCTAATAGTGGCTACGTAAGTTTCAATAGGTATAGTAGTTAAAGGTTAAAGGAGTGTCAGAAAATGTTCACAGAATTTTAAATGTGTATTTTCGTTCTAACAATGTTTTTTATAAATATTCTGTATTTTATTTTTGCATTAATAGGTACCTAAATGTATTATTTAACAGTATTGTATAAATCGATATATCCAGGGCAAAAAATTAATATTTCTAGCACTTTTCTTACGTGAATACAAAATGGCTCTCCCTTAAGCAAACTAAACCTTCCAATACCTGAAGCATTCTAGGATTAAGGTCTATAGATATAGTATATTATAAATGATCCTAAGTCTCTCGTATAGTAAAAGAAAAAGGTAGAAAAGGTTTGCGAAATGTTCACCAACACTAAGGAATGACAGTTTACATAAAAAACTAAAGAATAAAATTTTAATAACTGACAGATTGGATAAAGAACTAAAAAAGATAATTTTACTAACCGATAGATTATGCGAGGAAATAGAGAAGAATTATGTGGCCTAGTTTATGTTAAACACTCTATAGATTGGTATCTCTTAAGAAGTTCAGGGTAGGGAGTTTAGTTTGTCTTTCATTCTTTCGTTTTGGTATTTCCGTATGGAAACAGTAGGTGATTGATTATCAGTGCTTGGTTACACAGGTTATAGATAGCTGATTCGATGTTTCTGAATAGATGATAAATGCGGTTTTAATTGTTTCATTTTGAGTCCTTTCACTGTCATATTCCATCAAAATTGTAGTGAATTTGGAGTTAATAAAACTGAAAATGCAAAGTCAAACACTACAATGGATATTTCTTTGGTACTTCTAGATTTTACGAGTCTTAATCGAATCTAGTTTATACGATTATACTACTATTATACTATTATACTACTATTGAAAGCTGTAGTGTAATGGATAAACAAATGTTTTTTAATGGATAAACAAAAGTTATTTAAAATGTACATTAAATTAATTAATAGGTTAACGGCGCTTCGTACAATATGGCGTCTACTCGTTAGTCAAACAATTATTGCCATAAACATATACCGAAGTTTGTGAATAAGTAATTATACTTTGAGTTGTTTAAATGTGTAGATTGTTTTTTTTACAAATCCTAGGAAAAACTTGCACGATAAAGAATAATATTAAAATCTACGACATTGTTTAAAGATCAAATACAAAGCAGAACAAGAACTTTTGCTTAAAGCAGAGTTTTATTTGCGACTCAGAGACACCAACCAAAATCGTTGCGTAATTTCAAACAATTTTTACATTGTTACATTGTTTGTTTCTACTTAATAAGTTGCTAATAATCGAAGTGTGTCGCGAATAAGTGTACAATTGTATGTGAAAAAGACAATACAAATCGAGAAAGAATAGAATTCTTCAAAGTCGGAAAAAATGTCTATAGTTCCGAAGTGAAAATATCTTCGAGTGGAAAGGGGGAATACTGAAATAAAGCATACCGAAACTTTCGAAGGAAGTTCGCTTTACCTATGGCACGACATAATGTGCTTAAAAACTACCAGCCCCTAACGAACCCCGGGAGGTCCAAAAAATTGACCAGTCGGCGTTTTCGCGTTAATGAGTCTGCGAAAGTCATGGAATCGCCTAGACACGGGAAGCCATCGGCGATTGGGGGATTAACGATCCCGTCATTAATACAGTCGGAATGAATAGTCTTTGTCGGCGGCTCAAACGCAACGATTTTCCTTCGTCGCGAGGAATCCTTCGATCCTTTTGCCCTTTTTCCCTCCGCGGAAGATGCAGCAGGTCTGCTCTTGATGGACAAAAGGTGTTCCACATAATGAAGGGTTCCAGTCGGCCTAATAAAAAGCCGGTGCCCATTACGCCCGTTCCTTTTTTGTCCTTTTACAGATATATTTTCTCGTCAGGATGCCTCGCGAATACAATCGCAGGAAAAGACACTTTAGGCTTGATGCGATCTTGCTCACCAAGCCTATATCTTGATCCTGATCCTAATGACGTGGATAATGACGCTTTTCCTGTGCCGTGTAGCTTGGAGATTAGAAAGAGGCGTTTGCAGTTGCTGCATCACTATAGTTGATATATAGAAAAGTGTGGAAGCCTAAATTTCATTCCATGAAAAATAAATGCAGAAAATAATTCAATCTAGGGAAAATTGTTTTCCCTAAGAATAAAAAAATGCAGAGAAATAAAATATAACTGAAAATACAGTGAAAAATATCTGGGAATGTTGAAGGTATTAGAATGATTATTGAAGTATAAGAATGCTGTAGTAGTAAAATATTGAATATTAAAAAATTCAATTTCCATTAAAATTTGAAGCCTAATAATGATATTATAATTTCGGAGTTGTGGTACTATAAACAATTTGTTCAACAATTTCATGAGTTTGGCGATCAACAACGTTACAGCGTTACGACACCCAACTGACATAATTGCCTATTAGGTTGCCTACCCCTAGGAGTTAGTATTATGTATATTAGGGGCGGTTAACCCTTCCGGAGAATCCATCTGCCTATTATTCATCGGAGAATGACCGGTTGCCCGATTCTAGGTGCACACGAAATAAAGTAATCCGCGTTCACTGTCTACAATTTGTTTTTTATGATTACAATCCGATAATTAATATTTATTTTATAATAAATTAATGATAGTACAGATATTACATTTCACGTATCAATATCTAAATTGAATTAATTAGTAGTAAATTAAGGTGTGGAGGATTATTACAAATTTTTCATTGCAGACAAAATATAAATGAAACTATTGAAACTTTTTGATGGTAGATTTTTGTTTGCAAATGTCACTAGGGGTTGTCAGAAAAGATTGCGCCATGTAGTGCCAATCCTGACCACGCGAGTCGCTGGCGGTAAAAAAAGAAATTACCCCCTAAGAAAGAATTCTGCTGCATCGATACGATGGGACGCAAAAGGGTGAGCTGCTTTATCGACATTTATGGCTGCTACCATTCGTGTCATTTCTAGCGTCACCACTAGATTGGTCTGATGTGTCTGCAAATTTTTAAATTCGACATTACCATCCCTAAATCGATGATTATTTAAAATTGTCAAACTCCTGAACATTGACCGAAACTTTACAACATAAAAATTTGTTGCATCGCAAAATCAATTTTTATCTCAGAAGTAAAAATTTTAAAGAATAGACTGAGCGTAATATTCTTTGAAGTCTCCTTCAGATTAAAATAATAATAAATTTTATCTAAATTTGATGCATAGCTATTGAGATCATAATTATGCATTTCGAATCATGTTATTCTTTGAATAAATCTAAATTTAATGGAATGATGACTTAAACTTCCCATAATTCAACATGTATTATATTTAATCTTTAATCAAATATTGATGATGCCACGAAAAAATATTTGGCGCAAAGTACAGTGATTCCAGAACACTTTTCCAATTTTCGATAGATTTTCGGTATTTAAATTGTTATAATTTCGTTAAACCGAGTTCTGTGGTAATAATCCTGGACTCATTTTACATCATGAAACCTCTATCTTCGTAATTTAGTATTCATTATGTAGCAATACGCTTTTACGTCATATACGAGACGGAAAACTGAAGACATGGATTTATACAAAAATGCTACGGAGTGAAACAATAAAAATTAAAAACAATAAACAAATTTTTGTTTACAAATGTATCTACTACGGATTAGGAGATTGAAGTTTCTTCTTTATAAAAATCCCTTAAAGGAAATGAGTACAAATACATTCTCGTATCACTCTTTTTTACGAAATTAACAGTTTAAATATTGACAGGTTGTCAAAAGTCAATGTGTATTTTCTGGAGCTACTGTATATATTATTTTTAACTTACCATAATTGAATTTAATTGAATTTACTTATTTGACGGAAAAAATTTGTCCACTACACGTATAGTTATAAATATTATATATAACGAGATTCTTACAGTGTCGCTAATGAGGCAATACAAAAAGATGACAAAGTAGAGTAAACAAGAGTATGCGGTACAAGGTAAAGAAAAAGATATTGCAGGAAAATATGGAAAAGGAAGGCAAAGTAATTAATTCGAATATAATTAAAGAAATAGATTTCGTCTTATCCTTAATAGCTAAAATAGCAGAGCATTTGAAGGTAACTGTGGAGGTAGAGAGAAAGTCAACAAATCCGAGTAACAGGTTCATATTGTGCAAGGATTGTTCTAAGAAGGATAGTCCTAAAAATGGTAAATTTACGTAGTGTTGAACGTATTACATTCAAGTAAATGTATCAAAAAGTGTAAGGGATTGTGAGCTGGTTACTAATGATTTACAAAGAAAAATCAAATTTTAGACCACGAAAGATTTTTACTCCGGTTTACCATATCGCAGAGACAGTGTCTGTTGTTTTGTTCATTGTACACGTCCGGTGTCGTGTTTAGAGTTATTGTAAAATGTGGATGGAAGTACACACGCATCGCTGTCGCGCTTTTTCCCCTTTCCAGCCCGCATTCGCTCCATCCTCCACCCCTCTCTTTCTCTCTCTCTCTCTCTCTCTCTCTCTCTCTCTCTCTTTCTGTCCGCGGACTTATCGCAGTGGAGCAGAAATATCTCGAGCGTGTAATAAAGCACCGAGAAAAATGTCGAAACTCGAAACCGAGACGAAGCTCGAGGTGCGTAATGTACGAGTATCATACGTCACAATCAACTGCACGCGGCGCCGAACGCTTATTTCTCCGATGGCGCTGCCACGCTATGAAATTACACCAAGTTGACTTACGTTCGCGAATGACACCCTGACGTAGTTTAAACTCGGTCTCGCTGGGCAAAAATAATTTTCTCGTATATTTAATGCCTTATTTACGTCTATCGCAGCCTAACTCGAGCCTCTGTTCTCTGGTAACGAGGATTTCCCGAGGAGCTAACGAGCGTACACACACGCGCACACAACCCCCGTAAAACGAAAATTAACATTTCATTCCCTGCTTATCGTTCAAATAATACTTTCTGCGTTCGTATCTTTCACACGATTTTTTAAATAGGACACTCATGGTTTGCAACGATGAATAGATAAGTACGATAATAGACCTGAAAGGTAACATCGTAATTAAGTATTCTTCTTTGTTTAATCTGTTATAGCTCTGTGTAATTTTGAAGTCACGTGTTCTGAATTATTATTGCTGTTTTATGTAACTTCACCTATTGTCTTCCTTTTATCACTGTTGATTTATTTGAATGAATCTGAGAAATTTATACGTAGTATGAACATTTGTTTGAACGAAATTAGTTATAAATACGACTTTATATTACTATGTCTTGAAACGATGTAAAGACATTCACAATTTTTTAATCATAATATTAAATTCACTGCATACTTCATATTTCATATATAAATTATTTTCAACCCACGTAAACAATTCGGGCTATAGAGGGTTAACACTGGAACGGTGGATCTACTTGACAAAAATATAATTAATTATGCCGCGGATCGTTTATCATTTTATTTATTAATCTTTCTCAACTTACTTTTTCTAGGCACTTTGATTTTCTTACAGGTCTTAATAAAACAGAAGGACTTTAATAATTAAATGTAAAAACTAGACAGTGAAATAACAATATTTATAAACTTCCGTATAATTCTATCTCGAATTTATTACTAACAATTTTCTATTTCTGTATTTTACTTTTACTGGCAAAAGTTTCGATAGAAAATAGAAATTAATTCGATTGAATTATGTATTTAAATATATTTCGAGAATTATTATGTGTTATAAATGTTTAAAAATCTGCCATTCATTTGTCGCAACAATTTAATTGACGGAGGTATTGATTGCGAAACAATAAAGTTGCCATCAAGACATTCACCGTGTTCCGATTGTCAGAGGACACTCGAAGAACTTTAGACTTTAGTAACTTTTGTGGTATTAATTGAATTTTGCTCGAACGATCAGAGTTAATGGCTTTCCCTCCTGAGCGAAGTTTAACCGAAGTGGCCGAGTTGCATAATACAGGGCTATCGAGGAAGGAACAGTTAACAATTAGCTTCGATGAGGTTAAATTGAGATTGAAATCTAATTGGGAACGGATTGCGACTAATTATTAAAAACTCGTTATCGACGAACGCTTCCACTTTGATTTATTCCTGCAATTATTGCACAAAAAAGCTTTCGATGTTGTAAGACTTTGAAGAAAGGAAACAAAAGGAGTGGATAAACGTATAATTTCATTATTTATTAAAAAAAAAATATTTTAACATAAAGTACTACATAAAATATATCTAAAAAGTATCATTTACTGAAACAGAAACAAGTTTTCCATTTCTTCACATATTTTACTCGGTTAGACATTATTAATAATATTAACGCTATTAATTTCTTTTTAGTTGCAATAAGATTATATTTTTCTGTTATACATACTTAATTACAAAATTTTCATTAAAGTAATGCGTAGTAAACGTGAACAAGTCAAATCCGCAGTTTTGACACCAGTGAATTGCGCATATTTATGCAAAATAATAATTGTTTAAAAATTATTAACAGGGAATTCGGTTTGTTATTAATTATTTTAATACGCCAAGTACTGTATTGATACTCTCGAAAATTTAAAAACTTTCTACCATTTAAAATTATTAGCTATTAATTTCTATGATATATGCCTACAGTTTACAATTTAGTGATCAGAATAGAAAGCGACAGTCTTTCATTTATCTCTGCAACCACAGATATAATTTCAATCCAAAGGGTTAGTAGAAAAATCGCATGAATAATAAGGATGCACCTCGTTTACCTGAAACAGATTTCGGGGGTCGCGCGCGCGCAGCTGATAACGAAGACGAGGTTTTGCATGAATGGAAAAAACTCGGCTCGGGGTTAGCAAAGCGATCGATAATCGGCGGGGTAATATTATCTGACGGATTCATCGAAAATATGATACCATATGCTAATAACTCACGCATGGCTCGCCGTAAAAAAAGGCCGGGAGAAGCGAGAAATCGGGTAGCGCAGCGGTTAGAGTAACCAGACAAACCGATCGTATTATGCTCGCAAGAACGAATAAAGCCTGGATATTCCGCATTGTGGTTCGAGGGAGATCAGCGGGAAGGAGAGAGATATAAAAAGAGAGAAGGAGAGAGACGGAGAGAACGAGAGAGAGAGGGAGAGAACGCGCGAAAGAGTGGAGGTCAGGTAGAAGCTTTTAAATATTCGAAAAACGAGACAGAAGCCAGGTAGGGTTGCGCGCGTCGACGTAACCGGTTACAAACGCGATATGTACCTGCGATTCCGCTGTTCGATCGAATCAGTAGTCGGCTCGTTTCACCGGATATTCGAGGTTCGAGAGCATACTCGCCCAAACTGCCTCGAACAACCGATCAACGTTCAAAATCTTGTTTACCGAGCACAAACAATGCCAACGTAACCTCGGGCTCAAATTTTCTCCTGCAAATAATCGTTCCGATAATGGAGGTACCAGTATTTATTTTATTTATTCGATCTATTCAAGAAATTTTCTAGTTTATTTATTATTATTTTATTTCTAATTTATTAGTTTTTATGGTGCTTTTGCTGCTGAGATAATTAATACTTTATCTATTGTTTTCTAATAATGCTTTTAAAATCGAAGATCGACTGTTAAGGATTTCTTAAAAACTTGTTCAGAAAGTACAATAATCTCATCCATAATGCATAAAATTACTTCAATTATTAATATATTGTAACAAATTCTTTTGAAATTGTTATTTAAACGAAGATTATCAAGCTCCTTTTACAAGAAACACAATTCAGTCATTGGAAAGCCTATTAATAGGCTTCCGGTAATTAAAGTATTAACAATATGATGATATCAAATACGATTACTTACGATATAAGCTTAAACCCAGTATAACAACGTGTCAGATTCATTATGAAGATTTTAGACATAATCTACTAAATATGTATGTTATTCACACTTCCATTATCAATATTTGAATATTAAAGCAAAGATTGTTATGCAATCAATATATTTTTTCATTTATTAGTGACGAAAGAGTGCTAATCGACCTAGTTGTGAAACAATTCATAGTACAAGGGGTTAAATAATAAATGTATTTGTGTAATACTTGTGTAATGTATATATAATACGTAATACTATTATTTTGTAAATATTAATGTAAATATTATACTTTCATTATTATTATTACCTCGTTACGATTAAGCAAAAGTAGTAGTAAGTAATTATATAATCTGTTTTTACAGTCGTTATATTTGCATTTTCTTATGAATAGTTAATTTGAATTAATAGCTGCTGCTGCTACTATTTTTAACACTGCCTGCGTAGAGTAAAATCTACTAATACTAAATTGAACATCGTTATACAAAATAAACATTGTAAACAGTAAATGAATCGATTTCTTTTTAAATTTATTTAATAGCTTGAAAAAGTGAAAGTATTATGAAGTATTATGAGTATTCCACTTACTCATTTTTATCATAAACGTATAAAATCTGTAGTCTACTTATTACAATATAATAGACGTGGCAGGAAGTCATTTTAGTCAGGGTTGTAATTTTTGCATTTCATTGTTAAATGTTCAATAGCAGTTGCTACTACATGTATCATTTATTATTAGATCATGAATGTTTATTTAACATAATAAACGTCTAAGCTAATTACACAAAACACAAGTTAGATGAAAATGTCTTTCCTCTCTTAATAATTATAATAAGTTGCATATAACATAACAATATCATTGAATTTTTCTAATGAAACTTATTCATTTTTGCTCTAAATGCATAAAGATTCACAATCTACTTGTTACAACAGTGAAATAGATATAGCCAATTTTATGATCTATTATATTTAGAGAGACCATGAAGTGTCTAACAGCAATCGATTCAGATTGAATCTCCTACTTAATCTCCTTGCAATTTAATTCGAGCACAACGTACAAGGAGATCGGAGCTCTAATTAAAATAGTTGTACCTACCGTGACAGCAATGATGTCGGAACGAAAGTGTAAAAAGTATTGGTTCAGTCTGTAAAGCAAGCAAACAAGGTCAGTGGAATAAGAATGGCCACTGGCTTTGAGGCGCGCGGGTTTGTCGATTGATCGACATCAGCCCCAAACCCATCAATTGGTCGAATCGGTCCCCCTCTGATGAACGGGGTGGACGCATTTCGATTTCCACCCCCTGCGTGCGAGGGTGCGTTTGTCATCAAACGGCTCGGCCATGCTTGAAATTTCGTGCGATGCAGCTATGGAATATCGATATTCCCTGGCAGCGTTGCTGGATTCCTCAAGGACGACATCAAAGGACGCTATTCGCAGGGATTACATTTACAGAAGAACATACATGTCGACCATTTTCCCTAGCTGCTCGCGATCCTCGATTTTTCTAATACAGAATCGAATATAATCCGCTGTAATTTGGAATCGTGGCTAAACTCCATTTCTAAGCATTTATTATTCTATAAAATAAGTTGATCTGCCTAGAGAATAAAATTTAAGTATTTTATTTAATCGCAGTAAAATTGTAAAGTCATGTTGTATGACAGGAATTACGTTTTCAATATTCTTGCGCCTTGTTGATCCTAATAAAATTAAGAAGATATAATTGATTAACGTAAAAATTAATTTTCGATTCAATTTTGTTGGCAGTGTGATTGTTACTTAATTCTTCAAAAGGTATTATCGCGAGTAAGCTGTTTTATTGCTAAATTCATACATCTCTGAACACAATTCTAGCATTTTCTAATAATTATAGGTTTTTTAAATTGATAAATTTTTGCAAATTAACATCTGTATGTGTGTAATAGAATAACACAAACATATTCGTAATACAAATTTCAGGATTACAACGATTAAAACTATTTCAATTGTAATAATTCCTTGGAGGAAAAAGGAAATTGATATTTATTATACACCTACATTTACTTGAATGTTTTTATATTGATAATAGGAGAACAGAATTTGATTCCGATTTTAAAAAAGGAATAACATAACGTACTTGCTTAATTAACAAGGTATATTTGATATCTAAATGACAAGCTTAACTCGTGATTAGGTACTAAGAAGTTAACAATACTTCTGCAAATAAGAAAATTGTTTGTGCTTCCTATCTAATTATTGAGATATAAGATTGGCAATTTATTAACATATACAACGGAATATCCGTTCTCCGAGCTATGAATGTTAATGTAATGATAATAAAACAATTACTTAGTTACAGAACTAGACTTAGCCTATCGATTTATACAGTGAATCATTTTGCATACGGGTTGCCTTAAATTCGGATCATTATATGTGAATGAATGAATTATCCGTGTATTATAAAGTGTATAGGCTAGTGGAGCTGCTTATGTGAGACTTATGCGAGTTTTGATTTATTTTCGTGCATAATTAACATTATATTTATCGAATAAGACATAAAATTTGTTTATTTAGAAAAATAATAAAATAAAAGAACAAAAGATGAAATATGTATTCGATAAGTATGAAGTTAATTATGTCTGAAAACAAACAAAAGGCGCACCCTCTCAGTAACCGGCTCCACTGCACTACTGCTTCTTACACTACTGCTTCTAACTTCCGTATACATTCATAAGGAACGTTAGCATCTGACTGAAAACAAGACAAAAATTGATCCGCGGGAACGTATTACCGTTCGATATACCATTTATAAGGATACGGGGCCAGCTCGCCGGGATCTGGCCAATAAAGGGCGACTTAAGCGTTCGTTTTCGAAGGCAATGGCTGCCATCGTTCTTCCGTCACGCGGCCGGGAAAGAGACTTGCCTGGAATTGGCCCCGACGTCACCGAAAGAAGATAATACCGAGGCTCGCCTAGGTTCCTCGCGAGTAGGGTTCCTCCTCTCGCGAGGTGCGCCGGGACGCGGTGCATCTCGTGATTCTGGTTTCGAGAGGATCCTCCTCGGTTCCTCCCTCGGTGCGCCATCCTCCCCTCGCCTCCCACGACTTTGAAGAAATAAATCTTCGGCCCGGGGCTCTACATCACCGGTTGGCAAGCAATTTGGGCCCCGACGATAACTCATACATGCATCGATAGTACTTCGTTCCCCTCTCCTCTCCTCTCGCCACTCCTCGACGCGCTTCTCACTGCCGCGTAGGCTACGCCTATCCGTGTGCGCGTGGCTGCGCTCGTATATACGCATAATGTATTATGTATGTACGTATATAAGCTGAGAAAACCGGCGGAGAAGATGCACGATGATTCGGCGGCCGGGGTACAATGCCTCGAACGGGCGGGAACGAGACGAGAGCATCTCGGCGAGTAGGACGCCGGATCGGTGGTTCCCGATAGCGCGGGAATAAGCTGCGTCGAAAGATCGCTGCCAATTTTCTCGTTTCCCTCGACTTTTAATTGTGTCGCCTCGGTTCTGCGAGGTTCCGCGGTCCGGGTCTTGTTTAGGAGCGTAGAGCAACTTGGTTTGTCACGTGAAGAGGCTTAGGTGGATGTTCCCTGAGCCAGCTATGCGTTCACGCTAGTTTACTGATTTACGTTTTGAAACATATTTATTGCTTCAATTGATTATTATTGGTTTTAACTGCACGTAAGGGACGCCTTTATGGAATGAATCTGTGGCAACGACTGATTTTGGAATCCCAAAAGGAAAACTGGGGTACCTTAATATCTCTGGACAAACATCGACACGTCCGATATTCTCCTATTTTTATTTCAATGACGATGCTGAGAACGTTGAATTGTTTTTATTCTCTGAATCGTTTTATTCTTTATAATATAAAAAAATTTTATTGATTCTTCGACGTCGAATGTTTGGATACTAGAATAGTTACTTAGTTGCAGTATCAAACTTAATATTATACCTATTAGAACCTATATAATAACAATTAACGTTCTCACAGATTCTTAATATTTATAGAAATCAATTGTTTTTACTTGACACATCAGTAATGAAGGCGTTCAACTTGAGCAGTTCGATTGAATGGAAGCAAGTGTATTAATGATGTTTCTTTTTTACAATTTTTCTTACGATTATGTTATCACCACAGATGAATAAATAAGTAGTACCGATCTCGCAGACCGGCAATAGTAATTAAGGGTTAATATTTATTGACTTTTACAATAAATTGTTTGGTATATGGATTTTCTTGGATTGAGTTATTTGCATATCGGACGTATTTGAGTAATAGAGAATTCTAACATTAGAGGACCGGATAATCGAGGTTCTATTGTAATTGAACATACTGAAGCAAAATCTCGTTTCGAAAATTAAGGCACATAAAGCGAAGCCAATCTTAGCCACTTTTTCTGTTTTTAAGAACACTAGTCTCGAGTCGATTTTTACAAGTATTTTAAACTTTTATAGTTATATTTTATTATATTCTTGTCTTAAGAATTTTTATAACTAGTGAGAAACAGTTAATGCTTGTACCAATTATTATAAAACAAAATTGGTACACATTTTTATATTTAACAATACAACCACCAAACCAACTGACTGTTTTCTGATTCATTTGTTTAGAATTCTTGATATGAAAATATTTCGATACGAAATTTGCAGAACGATATACATTAGTCGAATCGAGGTTATTGATTTGTTCGCATATTTCTATGCGAAACTTTTACACAAACTTCTTTATTCAAGCATATATTGCAACAAAGGTCGTAAGAAGTTGAAATAAATCCGGTCGTATCATTTTTATAAAAAAAATACACATTAGTCGCGTTTAGTGTTCGGCAGTTCTATTATTAAAATTGTACAATTTCGATTCTGTGAAATCTAATAATATAGTTCGACATAATTTGACATGGGATTACACGGATTGAAAATCTTGTTCGCAGTAGATGTAGAGAAAGGGGATAAGAAATATCGGTTCTCCGTTCAATGCTCTCGACATTCACAGCCGCATTTCCGGATATGATTTGTACGTTACGTAAGCACATCGGATCAGTTTCTTACATAAGACCACCACCGGTAGATAGGTAGTTTCGTACATCTTTGCATATAATTAGAAGAGCATTGAATCGACCCTCATCGGACGTCTTTTCACTGCGAAAGAGCAGGATGGGACCACGGGGGTACGTCTGCTCGCATCCCGAGTCGCAACCATACAACCCTCTCTCTCTCTTCTTTCTCTCTTCTTTTTTCGGCGCTTTATAAAAAGAGGTCTCCTCCACCCGGTGAAAAAAGAGAAGGGATGTGGGTTCCTTTCTAGATCGGCAGGTACATGCCTGTGACGTGTTCTAGGGCACATGCATATTACCTGACAATGGCCCATCCGGAAGAGGGCAACTGAATTAGGCCAGTGCCGTACGAGCCTCGCTCCTATCCAAAAAATCAACCGACGAAACAATAAACTAAAATCAGTAACGAGATTCTACGAGCCTTTTTCAGTACAGTTGTATAATAATACAGTTAAATATAATTGAAGAACAACTACTTGATATTCTACCTCTTTCTGTAATAGTACAGTTAACAATGATTGAAAAGAAATTTCTATGTGAGAAAAGCATTTCTTTTTCAATATCGTTATGTAACAACACACTTAAAAGTAATTGAGTACTTTGCTACCCCCTTTTATGTATCTAAATATTCTCATTCTAACACGATTATGCAATGGCACGGTCGCAATGTAATCGAAAAGAAATGTACAAGTAGAAAAAGTGTTTCTTTTTTAACGTAGTTGTGCAATGGTATAGTTAAACATTATTTCTGGGAAATGTACTTAAAATTCTATCTTACGAAATCAAAAGAACATTTTTCATATTAAAATTCTACGTTTCCTGCGTGCAAAATGATGTCATCTCTGACATGATTCTATAACAGCAAACCTTGTCCAGATTTTTATCTTCAGTTTAACAGAATTTTACGACAATAAATCCTGCTCCGATTTTTATTTTCAATTCAACGTAATTGTATATTAAAACCTGCTCAGATTTTTATTTCCAATTTAATACAATTCCATTTAGGAAATCTTTAAGAGATCGTTGAAAATAACGCGATAGATAACACTAATTGATAAAATTATTTCGTTTTTAGACTAGTTTATCCATGAGATTGTAATAAATATTCCGAGCGAATTGGATTCTGCGTAGGGGAAGGAGTAGCTGGATGTTACGGCCCTGACACGGCAACCCTTCCTTCCTTGGGCCCCGTCCGCTTCCTTGAAAATCATCGGCATAAATTATGTATGCAGGTAGCTGACATTGTGCGGCCGCTCACCTCAGCGGGGCCCGATGATAAATTATTGCACATTGAGAATTTCGGGGCTAACGAGGGTACGAAATTTGAATATCCTTCCTCGCGCTTTTCATTCTCACGCTCGTCCACCCTTGTCCCTCTCTCTCTTTCTGTTTCTCTCGAGCGACTCTCATCGCAACCCCTTATCATACGTTCTCTTACGCTCGCACGACTACGCGCGCATCAATTCTGGTCTACCTGAGGCCACGCGAGCACAATGACTCTCTGATTTGATTTATCGAACAATTTCTCTTCTATGTGCGGACTCGCGTTTATCAAACCATTTTTTCTTCTCACCCTCTTGCATGCGCAGCGTTCTACGATGCTGCGAGGTTTCAACGGAGCCACAAAAGTGGGACATATTCGCGTGACCTTGGATCTTCGTCTGTAAAATCTTGAACCCGTGACTCCGAGCTCGCTTTTTTTTTACATTTTCGCACTGACTTCGTTGATTTGCTTCGGAGAAAACTGCACGAGCTTGACTGTCTTTCGACGCGACCAGTATTTTTGAAACGTCCTATAGAATTGAGATGTCTTATTTCTACGATATATTGAATAATGATTGGAGGCCGGTATATTTAAGATTAGTAGACAATTATGCAACAGATGAAAATATAAAGATCCAATAGATATTAGACTGCTTGGATCGAATGAAATATTCTTAACTGTAGATAATGTATTCTACACATTTATATAAGCTGCTCAGTTAGAAATTCTATTTTATGGAATTTTCTAAAGTATACACTATTTCTTAAATGTGTTTTCAGTTTGGAAATGGTTAAGGTATGAATTAAATTTGTTTTTCAGAATATAAAGTGGAATATTGTTACTAAAGAATATTTAAAAAACAAGATTCTGTTGCTTTTTTATTTATTACGAATAAATGATATTTATTTCGTAAGATGTTGTATCAAACATTATTGCACTAAAATATTAGAAAATAAAGGCTATATTAGTGTGTCATTTATGGCAGGAAGGTATGATTTATGTAGTAGAATATTAAAGAAAATACTATTGTTATAAAGTATTAGAAAATCAAGACTATTAGTGTGCCATTTGTCACAGAAAAATAAGATTTATATTATAGAATATTAAATTAAATATTATTAGTGCAAAGTATTGCAGTATCTAGATTACATTAGCATGGTATCATAGAACTTTATAATTATATATTTATAATTATAGCACTTTGTATTATTATCGGCACAGTTTTTATAAATCGACATGTAAAATAAAAAATTATCTAACATACACGTAGGTATTACAATAATAAATAGTCTGATATGTCTGGATGGTAATAGAACTTCTAAAATGTATGTATAATAACAAATTGTGTTGATAAGCATCTGTACTAACTTGTTCAATAAACCTGTATAATAATATATTGTCTATCATACCATAATCAACAAAATGTTTGTTATTTCGTTCTGTTAAATCTAAAAACGACAGTAAACGTATCGAGATTTAAAAATCACAGAGAAGCGTTGTCCTATGAGAAGTACAAGAGTGAATTGTTTAAATTTTTTTCAGTTTTTATAATAGCGTGACCCTGAATAAAGAAATATATTCAACCATTTCTAATGGAAACAACTTTGTAAACTCAGTAATCGTGAAACTAAAATTATGAAATCGGTGATTTGATCGGTTTAAGAAAATTTATATTAAAAATATAAGAAAAATTAATTTACTTTAAAAATATATGAAAAAAAGTCCAACAAGTGCTTGAATACTCAAATTAAAAAATTTTTAAATTACAGTAAGTCGATTTGAACTATGAACGGCTAATTCGAGAAGTCAGCGATCCAAGGATTAGGGAATCGATCGAAACGCCCATCGGTGTAAACTACACCCTTATAAACAATCGTGGGTCGCGTGGTTGGTGGGGTTGGTCGCCATGATGGCTGCCGCCTCGGACCCAGTGCCCCTATCTCGGCCGAAAAAAATAATGAGCTTCCTGGTTCGGCCCCACCACTCGGTCCGATTATTTTTTTGTTCGGTATGGGGCACCGGGAGAATAGAAAGAGAAAGTCGAAAGAAAGGGAGCGGGGCTGAGGAGAAAGAGAAGGAACGAGGAAGAACCCCACGCGAGTGATTTGCATACGCGGCCAGCCGGCTGCGCGAACCGAGTTAGTTCTATCGACGAGGGGTTAACTCGAGTCGTCTCTCCGCTTTAATCAAGTGCCGTTTTCAACGTTCAGTTTGCTTTTTCCCGCTCCGTTTTGTACCAACTTTTTCGGTAATACAATAACAAATTTTTCGTGAATTTTTGGGACCGCTGGTTACGAGTTTTGCCGCGAGTTCGTCGAAACGCGCGAGTTTAGGGTTGTTCGGTGACTCAAAAACGCGATTAGGGCATTGTGGATGTTCGCTATGCGAAAGTCGGTAACGTGGAAGTTGTACGCTCTTTTGTCGAATTTCATGAGAAATTAAGAAATTCAAGATGCATATGAAAGATCGTAGATCGATAATTTTGTGCAAATATTTTTGTGCAATTGCACTGCAGAAGAATAAAAGAGTATGGTGGTTTCTTTGTGATTGAGTATTTTACTAGAATGAAAAAAAAATTGTACATTAATGTTGCTAATGTTTCACTAAAAAGATAAATATTCTTCTTTGTTACTATTCCTTACTTTGATGACATCGTTTATTTGTTAAAGAGATAACTGATCACATACGAAGAATTCTCTCACATATAGTTACAAATTGTATGAACGATATACTAGAATTAAACCGGAGACTCGATGCAAATATAACACGATTTAAACCACAAAAACAATAAAAGAATTAATCAATACTATTCTGTTTATTAAAACTATCAGCAAAATTGATACAGAAAATGTTCAGTCTGTGTTAAGATAGTCAGACCACACATTGCCAGCAACGTAAGTTGACTTTCGAAGTCTAAAATACGATTTCCATTTGAAAAAAAACAGTTCCACGAGTTCCTTAAGGCAAGAATATTGCTTTACAAGCTCTTTTATCTGGTTGTCTCGTCAAATTAGGTCACCACCTTCGAAGAAGGCTCGTTCATAGCACATTCTTCGCAAATTATTGATCGACGAAAACAACCACTTCGGCTCACAAATTCGTGAAAGAAGGCACACATAAATCTCCTATCCTACCGAGAATTTGAAAATACTTCCTCGACGAGTTTCAACGGAATCCTCGCGGCAGCCTGATCAAGAAAGGATGTCGATCGAATGATTTTTATTAACGAAACAACCGTCACTTCACCTCCGGTATTAATCGTGTTTCGATTCGGCACACTGGAAAACTTCTCGTGGATATTTGAACACTCGGAACGGCTCGGGGCTTTTTTCGTGGAGGAGCTTGCACGCGAGATCGTGTCGGCACGAAAGCACTTAGCGACGTTTTATTAATTACTGATACGGGTTAAACGAGGGAGAATCTAGCCTGGATGGAGGCGAGAAGTGGCGGCCATTTTGACGCCTGCGTGCAGTGCCGTCGAGACGCTCTTCTGGGGCGTTGTGACACGGGGGCGGAAAGGGGGTGTGCTCTGCGACGAGGGGGTGATGCTCGAGGAACACACTGCAAAAGCTGAACGGCGTCGTTATTTTTTCAGATTTTCTTACCTCGATCTCTCGCGTATTTACCCACCTTCGATCCTCGCGAAAATCCTTCCAAAGGTTTACCAAGAACCAATTTTAATTTTTAAATTGATTATCTATCTTGAACAAATTTAACTCCCATGCTACTGTTTAAACATTTGCACCCTATAATTCTTCCGCCGAAACCCACCCTTATATCAAAAACTTCATTAAAAATTATCTACGTTCATTGACTATAGGAAAATATTTTTATATAACATTTATCTCCAGCCTGTGGATGTTTATGAAAATTCTCAGCTTCTACGGATCATTTTACAAACAAATTGAGTGAGAGAAAAGTTTCCTTCGTCAAGTAAAAGATTACTTATTGTAGAAAGATAATAAAAATACTGTTCGATTTCGTTAGTTTATACATCTTCTTACATTTAGAAAAACTATAAAAATATTTTTTATAATGTGGATTTTTATGCAAGTTCTCAGTTTTTTACATTGCTTTGGAGAAATTAAAATGTAAGAAAACTATCCTTCGTTAATTCAAAAGATTGTTCAATGTAGAAGGAAAATAAAACTGCTACTAGATCTTCTTAATTTACACGTTTTCTTGAATTTTAAAAATATTTATCTCTAGTCTGTGGTTCTTTATGCAAATTCTCATCTTTATACATCATTTTAGAAAAATCTTGTATGAAAGAAAAGTGTCCTCCGTCAACTAAATGATTGTTCAATGTAAGAAGAAAATGAAACTGTTACTAAATCAAATTAATTTATATGTTCGTTAGCATTTTAGAAATTTTCACCCTCATAAATGCATAACGACACGCGGTCTATTTAACTCTTTCTTATTTAATTAATAATTGAAGTTACTAGTCCATAGGAACGACCGATTAAGAATCGAAAATAATATTTCCGCAATTGTATCTAAAAAGATCTCCGAGTCTTTACAATAAATAATA
Organism: Augochlorella aurata; assembly: GCA_028455555.1. Lineage (NCBI taxonomy): Eukaryota > Metazoa > Arthropoda > Insecta > Hymenoptera > Halictidae > Augochlorella > Augochlorella aurata. The sequence goes on from CM052160.1 coordinate 4,726,230, forward strand.
TTCTATGGAAGGGAGAGTACTATGAGTAATTAGGGTATTCGTGTCCGACTGATCAGTTAAACAGTCGGAGCAGCTACTCGAGGCACGGAGGGAAACAGGGACGAGCGTTTCGAGTTTTCCGCCGGTAATAAGACGACGACGAAAACAAGAATATTTTTCCTTCGAATTTGATTGGCGCTTCGAGAGGCTGCCGCATACTCCCAAATAGGTTGGTGCGCGCATGTAAATATTATATTATACAATCCGTACATGCACGCCTCTATTCGACTACGCAGATATATGTATATAGGCAGATGGGACGCAGACGCCGGCGTCGCGACGTTCGACGGTACAGTTCCCGTCGGACGGTCCTTCGAGATGGCAGGATCCACTCTCAGTCCTTCCTACGCCTTCGCTCTGACATATTCGTCCTTTCCTCTTCAGAAGACTTGCTCCTCCAAGAGTCGCGAATCAAGCCCTAGTGTCCACGACCTTGATCTCTCGATGAATTACACCAAATCGATTCTAGAAAAGATCCTCTAAGAACGAAAGAGTGAAGTGACATTTTATTTTCATTCTTCGAAAAGCTAACTGTCTCGAGAGTCCACTTAGATTCGTAAATCTCGATGATTTCCAATCTTTCTTCTCACTACTGACGATCTACAGGACCTGCATTTTTCTCGCAATCGCGTTACGTTGGCAGTGAAGTGACCATTTTTCTTTCATTCTTTCGCAAATTAGTCTTCTACAAAATCGTGCAATTTTTCAGCAATAATTTTGCTATTTGCATTAAGCTATTTGCATTTTCCTATTTGTATTTTGCCAAGATGGATAAAATCTTGCAGTTTCGTCAATTATGGTTATATAAATTTGTTTATAGTTGATAAAATTGTGTACAAAGGGTTATAATAAATTTATGAAAATCACGAGAAAATACTATTATCTTTGTATGAAAATTGTAGTTTTGAGTATCGTAGGTGTGTTGCACTGTTAGTGGCGTAATGTAGCTATGGGAATATAGTAAATTGCGGTAGATTCTTGACACAGATATTTCGGAGGGACGAAGTATCTCCAAGGGCAGCCAACAGCTGATTGTTTCCCTCTCGCGATGCATCGACCATCCTCGTCTCGAATTAATTACGTCACCGCCACCTCTCCGCGGGCCACCCTCTCCCTCTTAATCACCCTGTGCCCCCACCCTCTGCCAGTGCCTTCTCATTCATTTTCACTTTCACCGACGACGCGTTTCCCCCGCGTTCTCGCCGTTATTTACACCCCGTTTCCTCCTCTCTTCTTCTGTCCCTCTGTGCGCGTAAAAATCAACGCGGTCACTCGGTTTCTGAAACAAAATCTGACCAGGCTATCGATCATTTTCGGTTTTCGTTCCGAATCGGTTCGCGATCGAGATCGACGAGGGAGAAGATCGACGATCCAAGATCATCGACGGTGAGTGATATGAATAATTCTGACTATAATTATATCCAGAAAGTTATTAATATTTTCAGCGGTTCCTTTCTTGTCTCTGTATAATTTTAAATGAAAGATGTATGCTTGTGAGATTTTTGGAGCATTTAGCGATAGATTCAAAAGATGTTGATTATGGAATACATGAATTATAACAGAGCGGAGAATATCACAGATATTTGTTGATTAAAAATGAGTCAATAAGTTGTTAATATTTCTGGTTGAATCGAATCGAAGGAGACAATTTTCAAGAATGCTTAACACGTTGGTTACCGTTATATATGTTTAGTTAATTATTCAGACTTGAAAATTAATTTTTGCGCTCTTAACAGATTTTATTATTTTTTCTGATATTCTAATATATCAGCTTGTATTGATATTAATCCAGACGAAGAGATCGACTTTTTTTCCAATATAAGAACAATAGAAAATTATATAATTTGATATCTTCAGTATAATTAATTTTATCACGACGAATCCACAGTAAAAGAATTATTTTCTAGCGAATATATCAAGTATATCAAATTTTCCTCTGTATTCATAATTTTTGATATTCTAGTTTATCTACTCATATATGATATCTAAATTATGATATCCTAATCAATAAATAAAAATTAATTTTTCTGCTCTTACCTTAAAGGTATGATATTTTATTATCATTTATGACATTTCAAGTATATTAAATGTGCACATGCATCGATAATGAATCAATTTGTTTGCTCATCTATTGAAAATAGCAAACTTGATGAACTATTTTCCATTTCCGATATTTCTAATATATTTTATGAAAATTAATTCAGACTAAGAAACCTATCTGCTGTCTCTACAATGGAATGCAGGAAAAACCAAAAGGACGCTCACCGCTACGAACCTTTGTTTTTCAGTTTCTACCTCGTAAAATGAATTACGTTGATTTTGCCGGATTTTCATGGCTGCCGGCTCGGCCGTGAACGTGTTAAGGAGTCACGATTAAATAAGATTGCGAGGAAGCGACGTTTAAAGGCGACGTCGTTGGTCGCTGGTTTGCCGAGTATCGGAGTTCTGCCGACGTTCATGAGACTTTCAACCGGGCTAAACGGTTATACTTTTGCGCGAGTAATAAATACGATTTTCTCAAGGGGCGGAGCGAAAAGCGAGGAATTGATAAACGTATTATGGCCGGGCCGGAGCGGGAATGGAATCTTTAATTCCGAAACTGAAATATTCGAGGGGAGCAGCACCGGAGGACGTTGACAGTCGCGGCGTAGATCGTTCACTTTGACAGTCACTTTTCAGTCGCCATACAATCACCGATACTGACAAATTCATTCGTCAACTCGCTCGATTAACCAACGAATGCTTATACATTTGTGTCACAAATTTGTAAAAAATTCAATTTTTATCTACTTTGTAGCATAAGCAACCCTCTAGCTAGCGGAACAAACTTTTCTCACATTTCGATTTTAGAAAATAATTTGACAAATGATATTAAATATTTCAAAAATATTTTACAAATAATTTAGGAATGTGTTAGAAATATTTTACAAATATCGTGGAAATATTTGCAACAGGGTACTTTCAAATTAACAGTTCTGATTGGCTAGTCGTACTTACTGAATTAAAGGTTAGATGAAAACTTTAACAACTTTGAATTCGAATAACTACTGAAAATAAAGTAATTATTAGACTCGTCGGTTTTGGATGGCATGATGAAACGTTGAATCAGTGTCCCATAGTTACTACAGCCGCGAGGATAGATCTACGTTTTCGTGGTCTCACTTTCGCTGGCACTTTCGGTCGTTCTGCATGGAGATTACGTGTTAAACTGACACGTTTCCGATGACAGGAATCCGCGAGGCCGTTTTGTCGACTGTTGGGGACAGAAGGTGGGGAGGAAGACACCGGTTGCACTCATCAAACCCCCTCTCCTTCTACCTTCTTTAACCCTTTCGCCCCTCCAGTTCTCGACGCACGTTCTGCATGTGTTGCGGAACAGTCGGGAAACATTGCTTCTTTATATTTCGAAATTACAGATGGTGCCCGTCGATCTGCCAGGAACGACTCATTACTAAACTCGGTATTTTATAGGATATAAACTTAATATAAGACTTTTGAGCAACTAGTTCTGGCCAACATTCAAGTCTAGAACTGTAACTAATGTATTGTAACAGTGACAGTTTCCTTAGAAAATTAATGAAACCTCTAGTCTGTTCTATTTTAATTATTGTAGAATCGTAAAATAAAATACAGAAAAATTCAACTTGGAGGTCTCCAGTTTAGTTAGAAAATTGATAAATCCTCTCAACATCAGCGATTTTTCTATTTGATTTTCATTATCGCAAAACTTTTAATAAAGTACTCAAATCCTGTAGAATTTTCTTTGCGCAGAGATTTGCAGTCTAGTTAGAATGTTAATAAATCTCCTGAACATCAGCGATTTTTCTATTTGATATTCATTATCGCAAAAATTTGAATAGAGAACACGAATTCTGTAGAATTTTCTTTGCGTAGAATTTTGTAGTCTAGTTCAAATATTAAAAAATCTCTGGATCATCAGCGATTTTTCTATTTGACTTTCATTATCGTAAAACTTTTAATATAGTGCACAACTTCTGTTGAATGTTACATGAATTCTTTAAAAACTAATAAATTCTCTATACATTAGCGAATATGCTACTTCACTTTAAGTGTCGCGTAATTAGTATACTAAATCTTGGAATCTACTTCAATGGCAATAATCTAAAGCAAAATAAGAATTTTTATTTTTCTTAATTCAGCGTTGGTGTGGTGGGACAAGCCATATATTTGGCTATATAATAATAATAATGTATAACGCATATCCTTGTATTTATTATAACATTATCGACAAATGTATTATTTAAATTAGAAATTGTTTCAACATTTTTATATCACACTGACGCCGAGTTAACAGGTGTAACATGTTGAAAATTTGAGTATACTGTTAAATTAATTAAATTCTTTTAATCTTTCTTTCTCCCAATTTTCTTATAAACGCATTAAATCCGCAGCCTAGTTATTAGTTACTTTATATACTCTTTTACATATTTACTATATTTTCTTCATCACGTACTTACTGTTACCGTAATTGTTTTATTCTGATCTGTTTTGCTTATAATGGGAATTGTTCAGGATACATAAATAAAATACGAATAGTATAAAATAAAAATATAGCCAAGAAATCCTGCAGCGGCTCGAGGTCGCCATTTTTGAATTCAGTAAACCAAAATGTCGCGGTAGAAAACGAGATGCAACTCGCGAGCGGTACGCACTCTGCATAACACGCATAAAACATAGGTGACAAAGGAACGTATGAACAAAGACTGGGGAAAAAAGGAAGCGTCAGGGAAAGACCGTCGTATCAGCGGGTCATTAAACACAGATAGGGTCAGCCCACTGCATATGTTGCGGCCCGAAGACTCTCGCTACCGTTGTATGGCAGCTCGGCTACTTAGTTATCGTGTATGCAAAGCCTGCCCAGGTAGAAGAAGAGTCGCTCTGATTATTTATGTGCCGTGCGCCTCCCCCCGTTACTCCAACCCTTTCGTCTCGCGCGTAGGGTGACAGGGACACAGGGTTCTACCAGCCGTTTGCTTTTTATAGATAGTAAAAAATATTATAATCTATGCTCCGATGGAAAAGAAAAATATAATTCATTATTCGACCTGGCGTACAATGGGGACGACAACGGGGTGCCCCGCAGGGTGAATCCCGCCCGCCTTCCGGCAAGGAAAAAGGGTTCAAGGGAAGCGGAAGGGTTGCCTAGACGAAGAAAACGTCCATGGGAAATTTAAGAAACACAGAGATATTTGTTTCTGTTTACAGTTTTTCCGATACGTAACGTAAAAATTTGGAAAATATTTCCTTTGGAAAAATTTTGAAAAAGTCAGGTCGACGTATCTTTGTCGCGTGTTCAGTACAATAGTGTTCTCACTTGTACATTCAAAGTAACTTTTACATCGTTACCGATATCTAAACGAAAATTTAACAAAGTGTTATATTTGTATATTTATAACTTTTATTATTTCTAGTATAGGAATATAACGGTATCAATCTGAAAGTTACTTTGAGTTTATAATTATTAACACCATTGTATACCATTTTAATTGGATTTGTATATTGTGAAATATTACATTTTTCTCATGTATTCACTATTTTTGCATAAATTCACTTTTAGGGGTAGAAATTAAACCCCAAGTATTCTGCTATTCGTTATTTTATTACTATAATTCCAAAACTGTACAAGACGGAAAGCCGTTTTCGAAGAAAAGTTGCTTTTTTTTGTCGAAATCTATCATGTGATATACGATTTTTTAATTGTTTAAACAATTGAAAACTATTATAAACATATAATCGATATTATACCACCTAATACATTCGGACAAAAGAAGTAACTTCTGTGCGAAAATTTTTTTCTAACTTCTACAGTTTATGAATTATAGGAATAAAACAGAGAATAGTCGAATATTTGGAGGCTAATTTCCAAACCTTGAAGATAATTCACGTAGGAAAAAAATTGCGTAATACATTTGCTTTACATATCCCCAAATTTTCAGAATTCTTTGAATATTTGCATTGGAAATCATCCTCATGAGTTGATCATCCGTCATTTCATTGTATCCTATTGTGTTAACATTCGCAGTATTCCTCAAACACAATAGAAGAAAAGTAATAAGAATTTATGATAAACATTAAATACAAAGATTGTCCCACTCTAAATAAATTTAATGAATGTACCCAGAGTAATTTCGATGTAGTTTAATTCCCAGGTATTTTCTATATTTATGTATGAAATTTTCATTACGAGTCGTTATTGTAGTGCAAGGGTTGGTAGTATAGATATTTTAAAAATTGCATAAAAAATCTTCATTACGAGTCTGATTCTTAATCACAAAACAAGTCGTTAAACACGATGCTCTGATCCGAAGTGTCTTTTGCCGGCGCGGCAGTTAACGCATTAAAAATTAACGAAAGAAAGGGTCGAGAAGGTTAAAAGGAACGGTTCAATGAATGATTCACAACTTGCGAAACGCGCAGCACCCGCGGTCCAACAAATCAAACGGCGCCGCGCAACAAAACTACATTCATCTATCAGAGAGGCGAAGGAGGATAAAGGGAGAGAGATCTGATTTTTTTGTTGCTCTCTCCCCGACCCGGTAAACGGGCACTTTGGCTTCTATCCCGTTTCACACATGGTGCCGCGAACCCCTTTTGCCGGCATTTCGGTCTCCGTCTGTGGCAGGTCGGAGTAATGTTTTAGATCTTATCCCCGAAATTATACGTCTGTCTGGCTGTCTGCTTCTACTCCCGACCCTCAGGACGTTGGCACGCGGTATCAAACGCTAATCGCATGCCACGTCTTTCTTCCTCCGGCTCTCACTATCTCTTTATTCGGTCTCCTCCTTTTCTTCCTGTCTGGCCCTGTTTCACGTCCTCTTGCCTTCCGTTCTCTATCCCGCAGAATAACGGAACGACACCTCTTCCCGCACGTTTCGCGTGAGGACAAGACCTGGACACCCTCTTCGAGGGATTTCGAACGTCCGGGATTCGTTCTACCGGTTTTTCTTCGCGTGTCTGCTTTCACTCTTCAGACTTTTCTAATTTTCTTCCACATCTATCAATGAAAATTTCTTCTTGACGCACGTTTGACTCGGAATTACGAACTGGTTGTTTTTACGCGCTGCTTGCGAACAGAGGTCCTGCGAAACTCGCGTTTTTGTTTGTAATTAGTGGACAAAAGATATTGATGCGCAATAAAAATTGTCAGCATTTATTGCAAGCTGCTTTAGAAGCTTAATAATCATTTGAACGAATTGTCATTAATACAACATTCTTAAATTCTTGCGATGTCCTTACTCCTGCCATAAATGCATTAAATCCGCAATCCAGTAATACGTATTAATTGACTAATCGAGTTGCTAATCGATTGTTACTGTACCCACTAGAAATGTTTCGTAACACTACGAACATAACATATTTTAAAGTAATGATTTGTTATACGTATAGCATAATACATCACGAATGAAATATTTTTTAAATCAATTATCTTTTGTACACAAATAGCATAATAAGTCGTGAATACAATGCTTTAAATTAGTAATTTGCGATACGCACAGCTCAATGCATCGTGAATAAAATATCTGTTGAGTTAATAATTTATTCCTAAAGGTAGCATAATACATCGTGAATAAAATATCTATCAAAATAATTATTTTTCGACGTAATCAGCTTAATACATCTTTAGAGAAAGCAGCGTCAGGACAGGAAGCGTATTTCGTTCCACATAGGACTTTATGAATCTCATTACCGAGTTTGATTTAAAACTTTCAGCGAAAAGTGTGCATGCAGATTTTAGTTAAATTTTACGGCGACGGGTCGCGTCGTCTCGTTTTATTGAAAAGTTAATTGACATTGCGAAGTCTTATTTAATGACAGCGAAATGAGAGACGCACGCGCTGCATCGCGCAGGACCAAAGTCGCCCCTAACTCCAGATCTACGTTATTATGCAACAAGTTGCTCTACTCACCCCCTTTCTCTATCTGGTCTCCAGTCGCCGGTAGTTATTAAGGGCGTCGTTCTCATTGGGCAACATTCCAGCGAAATGCAACGATGTTTCGCGTTGCTCTTAAAGACAACGATGCTCGATTATTGTTATCCTTGATTGATGAAGGCATTATTACGATTATATAAAATAAATTATTATTACGATTATATAAAATCTTGATGGTCAGGAAATGTGGTGAAACATTGTCAATAATCAAATACAAATTTACAGTATATGCGTGATTAGAACTAACTCTTGAAATGATCTTTCTGAGTTTCAAAAATTAAAGTATACCAGCAAACTTCGTCAACAATTTTTATTGTAAATTTGAAATGAAACTCGGGTTATTAATGATAATAGCTTTGATATTTTAATAAACATACATCTTATTACATTAAAAGTAAATATTATAGCGAAGCTTATAACACATTGTTACATTGTTTCATTTAGTGCATACGACCGATGAAAGTAACGATAACAATTTAATAAAAAAGTAAAAACAAGGAATACAAAATAGAATAAAAATAAGCAATTAGTGAATTATAAAAAATTATTTTACTACGTTAAGATTTACTACACACAAGAATATCTATCTGTGTAAGATGATTCTTAGCTTTCGTCGGTGAATATAGTTGTGTTAATATATTGTTCATTATATACAGTGAATATTTTATATTGATGATCAGAAAATAACAAAGATCGAATAAAGTTCACAATATATTCAAAATTAAAACGATCTTTTGAAGTTATTTTCTTTAATTTCAAAATTGAAGCACATCGAGCAAAATTTGTCGACGATCTTTATTGCAAATTTTCTTTGAAACGAAGCGAAGGCATATTTGAGGAAGCATTATGATAATATCGCTGAAAACCGTTTCGTTCAGAGGACCGACCGTTCTCCGGCAACTCGGAATCGCACGGTCGATTAAAAGAAGAGAAAAGGGTATTCGGTGATTTATGGGAGATCGCGCTGTTGCGTTTAACCCTTTCGAAGGTCAGGGTGCATCCTCGAGGACCGGAGGGTAATCGCACGCATTTTACGGGCCTTTTAGAATCGGGGCTGCTCTCTTTGGCGCAATATTACGATACTTTGCCATGCTCGAGCAATGTGACGCGCGTGTAACCTGGCAATAAATTCTGATTATCGATGTCCTTCTTACCGATTCTTTTATTCAATAGCACTGTGTCCATATGCAGATACGAATGCGTTATTTAGACCGTGAACAAACGGGGAGAAAAATGCAGGCTGCGTGCTCCGCACTGGAAAAGAACTCGTCGGTGTAGCTTCATGTTTTCGATGTGTTCTCAATTCGTTTAAAATCAAGAGCTATCATTAGACTATGGATTTTATATATTTTATATAAATCTATATGGAAAGGTGATCACTAGACTGCGGATTTTACGTATTTATACCAAAAATGAGTAGTT
>CM052160.1:4735742-4850810 GCA_028455555.1 Augochlorella aurata
ACAGGGTGAATATGAACAATACTTAAGTCAACGTTGTGTGGTTATGAATTTTCATTTTGCACACAAGAATGCAATGTATTTTACAAAGAAAGTAAAGTGGATGCTTCACCCTTTATAATAAGCATAGGTAAACAGCAGTCGAATTTTTTTCGAGAAGTTACAACAGGTTGAATCAACATTTTCGACGCTGTAACTTCAATCGTTGTCTATATTTGATCGTTGATGATATTTGCTCGAAGAACGGCAATGACGAGAGAAAAATTTAAGCAGCGGTTCGAGCGGTTTGAACTGTTGGCTCGCAGGTATTCCTCACAGGTAGAGAGCGAGGACAACCCTAAAGGTTGCGCAACCCCTAGACAAGCACGACCGGTCCGGGACAAGAGAGGTCGGGCCGAGAGAAGAGGATGAGAAAGCTACCTACTGAACTGTCGGCACAATGACACCAAATAGGCGGTTGATTGCACAATACGTCGATGTTTATCGACCAACATCGATACCGTGCCTCTTCCGCGCGCATCCGTGCCCCCCGGTCGAGCGGATCGCGCGCGAGTGTGTGCGCACCGAGAGTCAACAGCCGAATGTTACACCCAATTTAAGACAGCCAATGCGGAAGCGTTTGATGCGCATTAAAAAGCGAGAGAGCAGAATCGCCCTTTCGAGCATTTCACTCGGCTGTCCGGATGCACCGGTACGAATCGGCCTCTGTCACCTTTCGATCGGAGGTCGATCGAGGGGACAGCGACCGATAACCCGGAGAATCTCAAGTGGATCATCGATTGTCAGGATAACAGCAAAATTGACACAGGTTGATTTTTAGCAGATTGCATATATTTTATCGATATTACGTCAAATTCACAAATTCTCTATCTGCATCGAATTGTGTTTTATTGAAAAATGAAATCCTTTCGGAGTATGTTCAGAAAAGAGTAAAAATGCATAAAGTGTAAGATCGTATTTTCTTGAACGCTGTTTTTAGGGATAGTTTATATTGTTCCAAATATTGGTCGATGCTATTGATATCTCTTAATATCGATACACTGAGCAATTTTAATATTACGAATTTTATTATGTTACTGACGAACATTTTTCCGTAAGACTTAAGTGACTATTGCAAAATTAAGAGATTTGTGCAGTAAAGCCTCGAGAACGGCTCCTTAAAGTTTGAGTAAGAATGTCTAAGTTATACTATCACGGCAGTCCCTTTCCTGGATAACGTTTTCAGTGATGTTTTCTAAAATAATTTTGCATTGAATAATAAAAAACGCAAATTCTAGAGTGTCCTCTTAAAGTTGCCTTCTCAAAATTTGTCCATGAAACTACATCAGAGAGCCATTTTCCCGAACAGCGTATCTAAGAATAAAAGAGGAGTTGCTGCAGGAAAGCATATAGTTTCGTCGTACAAAGAAAGTGGTAATTATTCGTTTTAAGCTTCTTGAGCAGACAGCGCTTAACAGTTTAAGCTCCCGTATAGCTGCCAGTCTTTTACGACGTTTGACGTGAAATTTGGAGGGATAAGCCTAAAGACTGTCTGTCAACTGACGAACTTGTTATAAACAGTCGGATGAAATCGTCGCTCCTGTCTCTGATAAAGACTTGGCCAGCGGCACAACAGATTTTCCTGTGTGGACGAAGAGCGGAGGAGCGACTAGACGAAATGAGAGTCTACTGCGGCTGGAGTAGGTCTCGACAAGCAATGGGGTCCGGTTCGCCGGGAAAGCAGAAAACCGTGGATGCACTCGTTCCCCTCGATTACCGGCGTCCTGACAATAGACGGCCGCTGGATAAGACGGCAGCGGCAGCTTTGGGAAATTTTTCGATTCGATTGCAGCTGTCGCGCAACGAGGACGAGGACGAGGACGACGGCGGCGACGACGACGACTGCTGCTGCTGCTGGTTGCAGCCAGCAGGCAGCCAGCAGCCTCGCGCCACGGGAATAAGATATGGAAATTTTCAATTCGGGCAAAATTTAAGAATTTACCCCGCACGCGGCTGGGTAGGGTGCAGGACATGTATTAAGCGGGGAACGGTGTCTTGCGAGTGGAGGAACGGGGAGAGAAGTCACGCGGGAGGAGGACAGACAACACGGGAAACGGAAGGGAGAGGGTACGTGTGTGTGACGTGTGTGGCGGCCATTACGGAGAGCCGGGGGTGGTTGCCAGGCAACGCCTTTCAGCCCCCACATACTCACACCACCCTCGACCAACCCCAATACCCCCTTGTGAGCGCCCCGTTACCCCCTACACACCCTCCTTCACCTCATGGCGCACTCTTTCTTTCTATCTTTCTTCCTTTCTTCCTTTCTTCCTTTCTTCCTTTCTTTCTGTCTTTCTTTCTTTCCTCCGAGGGTAACCGGCACTGCCGAGTATGGTTCATTGCTCGACATCTTAGACATGGATTTTAATTATCATGGTCCCACTTCTGCCTCTCAAGACTTGCCACCTTTTAAGCAAGATCTCTGATCCCAGTGTATCCCGATTTATGTGTTCAATCCTTTTATGCGATGCTGAAGATCTTGCTGTGCGTCGCGGGTAGCTAAGTTTCAGCAGTGATAGGCACAAAGGCTTTTACGAATGTAAGGAAGACGCGTGTGTTGTTAACTTTTAACAGTGATAGACACGATGGTGTTTCCGAATTTTCGGAAGTCTCTTGGGTAGCTAACTAACGCAGATTTCTCTTAGTCGGAGAGGTAAGAGGTTGTATTTGGTATTTGAGTTTTTGTATTTTTAACTTCTGTGTAGGCAATCAAAATGCAGAAAGGAGTTTAATGTTTTAGTAATTAAATTATTTTACATACATTTGAAGTTTTGAAAATGTGTACAATGGACATTCAAGTACCCAATTACTAGACTGTCGATCTTTATGCACTTGCATAATTAATTGTACTATTATTCTATGTTCACAAAAAGGAACTTCCTAGTCGATGCATGAAATTCTTCCCTTCTTCAGATATTTAGAAAATACGTAAAACTGACAACTCGCACAAATATCTCTATTAAATATTGATAGAAGGACCAACGAATAAAGCAGTTTTATTAAAAGTCTATAATGTTTCTGATCAGTCTACCTGATTTCCTACTTCGCTCAAAGGTATCGGGTTTTTATGAAGTGACGTAATTATAACAATAATATCGACACTTTAATATAATATGGCGTTCTCTTAAATACCGAACGTCGATCGTGTGCTCGAGTTACTTATTAGAAAAAAGGCATCCCGTACGCGAGAATTTGCATGCTGGCTCTCGAATTAATGTAACACTAAACCTATCGAATCCATCAAATTTACCGGTTTCATATCTTTTCTTTTAAAGTTGTTGAAATTATGAAGAGTCCTTCATTAAAAATGACTGGAAGGTCTAATATCGTCATTGTTTAATGACGATAAAAGGGGTGTATTTATTTTACTTACTTTGAGAACACGATAGGTTTCGTGTTAAACGTGAATCGCTGTACTGCTAATTACTGATCGAAACGAACGGGATGAGTTGGTTTTGTGTTTTCGAGCACGTCTAAACGGCTCGGTTTAGGATGAGGGATTTCGTGACGTGTTTCGAGAGCAGAGTGAGCGAGCTAGAGAGAGAGAGAGAGAGAGAGAGAGAGAGAGAGAGAGAGAAAGAAAGAGAGAGAGGGAGAGGGTGATAGGGAGGGAAAGAGGGAGATAGTGAAAAAGAGACGAAGCGGGAAGCACAACACCCGGAAGCAGGAAGCAGAGGGTCGCGAGTCCTTTAATCGGATGTCGGGGCACGTGTTTCGTGGTGGCACCGCTCGCAGCTGCCAGGACATTTATGCAAATCGCGCGCGCCTCGAGCCGGCTGAGCTTTCGGCTTTATGCACTCCGTTTTAGTTGGCGAATTTGCATCCGTTGAATCGACTCCGCGCCTTCTCTCTTCCTCCAGGCCCCGTCCATCCTTTCTATTTTTACCTTTTGCCCGCGATATATACCTGCGAGCACTACCGGCGAGAGTATCCTACCGCGCGTATGTATACCAAGCCGCCACGTAACGCACGACAATATCGACTAATTTGCATACGAGACGCGTCGCTACAGGCTCTTTCAAAGCTTTCAACGGCGCGCCAATCGGGCCCGACAAATATTTTCCTTTTGCTCGAATCAGTCCTTTCGCCCTGCCACGCGGAACGCTTCGCGATTCCTCGTACGCTGCTTATAATCCTGTACCACCATTTTCGAGGGATGTATCGAAACTTCAAGTGTTCGTTGGATATCGATTTCGGATATTTCCGAATTTTTACCACAGCTTTCGGCAACCTGCTTGTAATCCTTGTAACTGGACTAGCCAAAATCGGGCGGATTCTTTGGAATGCTTTTCCGTGTCATCCTCGTTTTAAAAAAGCGTATTGTTTAAACCTTTGGTGGGAATCGAGTTTTAGTTTTCTTAAATTATTACCCCGTCTTTTGTCTGGCTACGTTGTTGTTTTATGTTAGAATGTTCAGGAATCTAACATAAGTAGTCCTTATTGAAATCTTTTTCAGTAATGTTGCTAATTTTCGAACAAGTTGTTAGGCTCATTTGGAGGGGGGAATTCTTCTTAATAGATAAGTAATTTCTTTTTAGAACATTGACAACCTTCCCTTTAGAACATTGTATAAAACGATAAAATTTAATATGTCCTACTCGATAAATATATAGTATATTATGCCCGAAAGCAAACCAAAGACACAGTAATTGGCCACCTTACAGTAACTCGGTAGGTTTGGCGATAGCAAGATGGATCGGTGCAAAATTAACTGTGTTTAATGTTCGAATACTTTGTATGAGGCATTATTCAAGACTCGAACATTGTTTCAGAGTATTTCCCCGAAGCGTAAGCTCGTCTGAATGGACTCAGGTGCGATTCACTATTGCCAGCTCGGTTTCATTGGTCAGAGAATGTGACCTGGAAGTGACAGAGTTCAGCGGCAACTTCCTATCTGCACTCTCCGTGAAAAAGAGTAACCAATCCGCGTCTGCTTGGAGTGGAATAATATTGTCATGCAAATTTCGCTGACCGTGTGCACGCGCACATAGCCACACACGTGGATCTCCTAACCTAACTGGCACACGTGGGCACTCGATACACACGGGAGAACAGCTTTTGCGCGGTGATTTGCATACGTCTATGGAACACGGAACTGAAACGCCGATAGGTCTACAGTCTGAAGAGAAAAATATAGAATAAGAGGGAGAGAGAGAGAGAGAGAGAGAGAGAGGGGGGGGGCAAGGGAAAAATGGACAAAGACAAAAATTGGGAACGCTCGCTCTGCATCTACCTGATTATTCGAGGCTCGAAGGGCACGCTGATCGAAAGAGGGTGCCGGAAGAACGTTGAGAAGCCGCGGGAAGGGGGCACCATAGATCGTCTGGCGAACGTACATATTTGCAAATATATTTATCCCGATTTGACAGGCCCGGGAAGTTAAAAGGGCAAACGATGTGCGCTCGATACTTCGTCCGAACTCGGTGAGCCGCAGTCAATTTAATGATTCCACTCGCATCTCCCACGTCTCTCGAGCAGAGCCTGCTCACGGCGAACCTAATCGCGTGGCGAGGGAAACGAAAGCAGGCAGTTTCCCTGTATTTTAACACATTTTGTGGGGGTCACAGGTCGAGTTTTATTATCGGAAGAAATCAGAGAGGTTTGTAAAAATCCACTTCTTAAACGTGTGCCTGCAGACAATTTAATTCAGTGCAACTCTGTGCGAGAAGATATCACAAATTAAAACTGAAATATTTCTGTTTTTAACTAATATATTTATATAAACATCCCTTCCATGTTACAATGAAATTAAGAAATAAATTAGCATAATTAAAAACTATTTTTTAATATTGTGTATTTTTTAACAATTTATTGTAACTTGGATATAATGGCACAATTTCAGATAAGAAAAAGGCAACAGAATGTGTAAATATAATAATTTCTTTTTTGCTGTTAGAAGAAATTTATATAGCTTTTAAATTAACAATAAGATTTTTAGAATTTGTATATAATGAAGACTTTGGATTTCAAAGGAGGATTTTTCAAATATATAAAAAAATTAAAAAATAGGGTATATTACCGCGGGGTATACTAATAGGGTATATTAATAGGTATTAATACCGCGATTTCTTAAGAAACTTTCACTTTTTCGATTTTTACACTCGATTCTGCCATTATATGTGAATAAATAGCATAAATGAATAGACTCATATGCGATGACATGGATAATACACAGATTTTATTTTTACAATAATCTAGTTCGCTACTTAGTAATGATATTTAATAAGGCGACGGGCAATAAAATTTCGATTCACATCGAAAATATTGGTACCACATACAAAACGGATAATACACAGTCGAATGTAATTTTACAATAATATAACCTTGTATAAATTTAATTTGATTTTCTGTTTTTTTTCTGGCGCAAAGCTTATGGAATTATTTTTAATGATTCTTTTCAATAATCGAATAATTGAGTAATAGAAGTCGATGCATTGTATGATCAAATGATGAATGAAAAGCGAGAAGTTATTCAAATTATTGTCATCAAAATTTATTATAAACAAAGTTATTCAATATATTTTTTAAAGAAACGAAAGATTTTCTGTTTATTAAATTCCAGCAACAACTATTCCTTGACTAAACATTGTGTTAATTTTAATGAACATTTCTCCACGATTTACGTTACTATAAGCCGCTTCGATTTAGAAGGACCACTTTCTGTACTGTTTGAATGAAAAGTAGGATGCGGGAATGCCCGGTGCTCGCTAAGTTTAATGAGGGGGGTCTGTTTACAAGCTGCATTAGAGGGACAAGATATCAAAGCTGTTTGTTCCCGTGGTCGGGTTCCGTTATTCAAAATATGGGTACGGCCAATCAAGTGACGCAGGTATGCGAGATCCGAAACCGAAAGGAAGGGGCTGAATCCGTGGATCACGCGCTCTATGACGGGTACGGGGGTTAGTTTTCTCTAGAGCACCATGTGAACTACATGGAATCCTCCAGTGAAGTGTTTCATTTTCGTTGAACAACTTTATTCTAGTCTGTAAATATTATGTCGAATGTGGAGTGCCTAATTTTCAACGCCAAACAATTTTCAATTTTGTGACCATGTTGAATATCGATTACTAGAGACAACGATCATTTTAATAGATTTGTATTATGATAACTGTGTAAAGGTAGCCCTCCTACAACACGGCATCTTATAACACGATTAGTAAATTGCGGGAACCCTCCTACAACACGGCATCCTATAACACGGTTTCGCTCTAACGCGATAAGAAAATTGCAAAAACCTTCGTACAGCACTGTACTTCTACAGCCGCGGCGAGGCTTGCCGTCTTTAAGATAGCTCAGTGAGTGAAACGAAAGTGTCTCACGCTGCTGGTCGGCAGTCTGCGTCGAGCCACGGTACGTTAAAAAATAACTTTTTCGTCTTTATTAAATTAGAGTTGTGTGAAATTAAAATAATATTTTTTGTTTTGTGTTGTACATACATTTATATTTTTAATAAAAATTAAGTTGTTTATGTAGAATTAAAAAAAATATTTGTTTTTAATAAGTTATCGGAACGTAATCCCTCTTTTTGTACTGGCTCTGGGTCTCATACAACACGGTTTCAGACACCACGGCATTTTCTAGGAACCTGTCTACCGTGTTATAGGAGGGTTACCTGTACTTGCAATTTACAATTTCCATTCATGATAAATATAAAAATATTTAGTTAAACAATAATCTAACTAATCTTATTTCAGTTAATTTTAACTATTAATCTGTTAACCGGGGAATCAACTTTTGTTTAACTCGTTTCACAATGGACCTTTTTTCCTTCGCAATGATAAATATATTATCACGTTTAAAATAATGTAAAAATATCGCTTTTTACTTATTTGTTATTCATATCTACGATTATTTGTTACACAGTTTTCTGCAGTATATCCTGACACCCTTAGTCTACCACGCAAGGTAGGTTTTAATGGGTAAAGACGACGTAAAACGTAACGTGCATATTACCTTTAAAATTTTCAGTGACGAAAAAAGTCGCGATATCAACTGAAATTGTCTTCCCGGTGTGGCAAAATATTTCGTCGTACCAAGTTAACAAGTTAATTACGATAATTCATAAGTTAATTCAGTCCAACAAGAGGTTCAACTTTGGTCTCAATAAATTGGGTTAATAGATACATAAATAAAAATTGGTGACAAAGATTCGAACGTGTCCAGTTACGTCTGCCACAACTAATAAAAAATTCAAAATTGTCCGCCGTCCAAGGTTTAAAAACTGGCAAGGTGAAGTGGACGCCGCCCGGGATAAATTCCAGAGACAAGTTCCAATGAATTTCGTCGTCGCGAAAATTGGCCGATGGTTAGGGGCGGGAATCGTTCTCGAAATCGAAACTGCCGCGATATTTTCCGTAGCAGAATCTCCGCGTCATCCCGGGGAGCTTCTCATTCTCTCGTTCGGCGACGATTTTGTCTCTACCTTACGACCTTTCGCGGAAAGGTGTGCCTCCGAGAACAGTGGCATGATATGCAAAAATATATGATAAGGGTGGCTGGGGTATCGTCCGTGGGTGTGTTGGTCCCGTGCATGTGCAACCGTTGGTTGGTGTGCGTCGATGTATGCGGATATGGAAAAGCCAGTGGCAACCCTATCAGAATGGAGGCCCCAGGGGGGCTCACGGGAAAAAGAGGAGGAGAAGCGACCGACCAACCAAGGCCCGAATATAGGATGTCAGGAATTTTCATATCTCGATGCCACTCTCGGAAAGTCGCGAGCTTTTTCTGGAAAATTCTTTTGCGACCCGGTGCGCGCGCGCTAGCTCGCGATCCTCCATACAGACGCGCAATGCATGACGGGACGCAGAATCGAACTATACCGCCGAAAAATTTCGAATCTCTGGCGAAACTTCTTTCTTCGAGCTGACTTTCCGTCCCCGTTCCTATGCATTCTCATAATTTATTTAACAGTCTTCTATCAGTTTTCTTTCATCAGCTTCGGGCATTGGGTATTATCTCTTGTGTAGCTACAGTGCTCGAAGTTTTCATAAAACCACCTGATATTTTGATGAAATCTTACAATTATTCCACACCAATGCAAAGTTACTGAACGATGACAAAAGTTTTGTTTTTCACAAAATGGTATCGAAGCCATCCCCAACAGTTTCGAATTCATTTTATGATCAATTCAGCAGACTAGTGTTTTTTATTGGCTCTTAGAGCAGTCCAAATTCACGATTTTTTAACCTTTTCTACTCTTAGAATAATAAACAAAAACAGTAAAAAACAATACTTTTTGAGCTCCTTAGTTCACATCACAACTGTATCCATACTAATTAAAAAGATTCCTTATTAACATCTTAAAAAAGTGTAAAATCTTCAACTCGTTAATGCGAAGAAAATAACGCTCTGAACCATAATACCACCTTAGGTCAATCTTGAGAAAAGGACAAATACAGCTTCGCAATTTATTATTCGAGACAGCATTTGACTCGTTGGCGAGGTAAAAACGTTTAGCAAGGTATTCGGCGTGTATTTCGAGTGTTCGCGTACACTCTCGGCCACGGTGCTCGTACGAGGCAGACACTTACAATCCGGAGCAGCCCTCCGCCTATTGGCAAGAGGCAGCCAGCTCGAAGGATGAAGGTGTTAGGGGTGCAAGCTGCAACTG
The DNA here is from genome assembly GCA_028455555.1 of Augochlorella aurata. Taxonomy (NCBI): domain Eukaryota; kingdom Metazoa; phylum Arthropoda; class Insecta; order Hymenoptera; family Halictidae; genus Augochlorella; species Augochlorella aurata. Next base: position 4,745,386 of record CM052160.1, read on the forward strand.
ACAGCTACATTTATACGTTTCGCGGATTTTCCATATCGAGATTTGTCGAGTGCACACGAGCGGGGTTAACGTCGCGCCATGCCATTGCAAATAACGTCGGGAAGATTTGTATCTGTCAGAAGTTGCGGAGCTGGTCTGTACGTGCCTGGCTGGCAGGCTGCTGGATGGCTGGCTGGCTTGGAAATCGCCGGCTAACGGGTTACCAGAAATTCCACGCATTCTGCCGCCTCGTTCGATCGCGAACGAGAAGCTTGTCACTTTTCCTGCGCCCCGGAAGATTTGATTTCTTCAACAGATAGGGAACGAGCTGTCCCCAGCCACAAGGACGCACAAACACACATACACACGCATACACGTACCTCCTAAAGTCGTCGCAGCATCCTTTGAAAATCTCGCGCTGATTTTGTCGAACTCTGTGCCACCCATCAAAATTATTTCGCATTATTTCCGATTTCAGAAATAAATCTACAGGGTGCAAACTAAATTTAAAACTATACTGCGTTTTATAGATATTTTTGGGAGTTACATTTTTATTGTTCAGTATTAATTAAAAATCTTTCGAATTGGTAGGAATTATCAAAATGCAGATCCTTGTGCAAAATAAAAATGATCTGCGTCTATTTTAAGAATTAAAGTAGACCCTTTAATTACTTTACAATGTTTCAGTACCCTATGATCTCTTTCCCTTTTTTACTGCTGAAAATTGTAACTATTCAATTTTGTCATAAATGTTTAACGTCAGCAGTATAGTAATTACAGTTTTAAGCTTAAAAATATACTCCATAGAGTATTAGATCAAAGAAATTAGAAATTTTGTACAAATTATGTAGAATTTTGTAAAAATTGGTGCAATAATGAATTGTTAAGTATTCTGTGAATTATGCGTGTAAGAAGGAACAGTGTTCATTAAAAATAATAGAGACGAAGGGCATTTGAATGTAAGGCGCGCCTGCGTGAATTTTCATTTATATTCAAATGGGGGATAAGGGGGCATAGCTGCGGAAGTTCTTTTGTACTTTTAAATACTCGCGGAAGACCTACTTCGTCGGCGACAAGAAAGTTTTCGTGCCCGAGCAAGTTTCCTTGTTTCGACATCGCCGAACATTCCGAACTTGTACCCGCGCACGCCTATGGTTTACGCGCTTTCCGTGAAAGATTAAATTCTCGTGAGCTGCTGCGCCATTTTGAATCTGTAGCACGCGCTTTAATTCTAGCCGGAGCGCTGTCCTAAAATTTGTATTCTTTTCTTCATCGTTCGACTATTTCTGGTTCGTTTATAGAAAATAATAAATTATTTTATTATTCCAATAACGTTTTTATTTTCTTATTTCCGTCAGTAATCTTTTAGTTGGCGAAGGAAACATTTCATCCATTGTAATTTTTGTAAAATGACGTATCCAAATGAGGATTTGCACGAAGATCCTGTCTGGTGTCTTCGTAACCTCTAAATAAAAATTTGTCGAAGTCCAGACATTTTTTAATAACATTGGAGATTCAGTTTTTCTCTTCAAAGCGAAAGTTTTTATTGTTACAATAGAATATTTGAATATGATAGTAATGAACTGAGTACTACGTGAATGAAATTAATTTTGCAACGAAACCCTGATATGTAATAAAAATTTACAATAATAAGATTATTCTATAATAGTCGTAGAAGTTTAATTCATCCATGCCAAGCAAAAATAATACCTTAATATAATTATCATAATTGCTTTCTATGCAAGTGCAAATATTTTTCTCTGTAAAAATGTTTCCACGTTTCCAACACACTAATGTATAACGTTTCAAAAATGCAGTCATTGCAAAGATTATTCATATCAATATATTCAATTGTATTCCTCGCATGTAAATAAAGTTTATTACGCCAGGGTAGTTTTTAAACATAATAATAACAACTAGACTGCGGTTTTCATGCATTAATTACAAAAATGAGTGTTGCAATTTTCAAAACGTTAAAGATTAAAAAGAAGTGGAGAATATCGATATTTGGACTATAATAATTATGAAACAAAAGATGAACTTCCCAACAGACGCAGACAATGTTTGTTTTGCATAAAGATCAGCAGTCTAATATATAATCTTAAACAGCTGCGAACAAAAACTTTTGGAGACCATAAAATTTTTTAAAAATCATGAGGATGTAGTTCATCCCCCGAAAGCGTTCCAGTGCTTACGGGCAGCGAGCATGAGAGGATAATAAAAGTATGGCCGTCCAGAAAACTTTAACTCTCCCCCAGCTCCGAGTTAGTGGCCACGTTGAGAAGTCTAAAAACGCGTGCCGGCGGAATTGTCAATTTCATAGTCGGACCCGGAGCTCGTATCCCAGCTGAAGAGGCATATTTGCCTAGAGCGTAGACGCTACCTTGGCCAGGCTATATTTATATTATTATTAAACATTGCAATGCTCAGCTCATGCATACATTCTCATATTCCACACCGCAGGGCGACCTTTCGCTTCGCGGCTTCCTTTTTCCGCGATATATTCCGTTCATGTGGCACTATTTCTATTCCGACCCACTATTTCTACTCCGAAAATTGCTTTCGCAAATTCCGTTTCACTTTAAGGCTCGCACGGCGACCAGCAATACTTCCTGTATTGTAGTTTAGGGCGTCCCGACCACTCTCCACTCTTTTTAGTTCACAATTTTCACCCTTTCTTCTATTCGCAAATCGCGAGTAACAAAGTACGACACTGGAGTCTCTTTCATCGATCTTTCTAATCTGTCAATAAACATTGAAGCTATTTAATATATATCTGGAAATGATAATTTGCTGAAAAGCCAGATTTTTTTTAAAATATATCGCTAAAGTGATAGAATTTCTTGAGCAATATCTTTGCATATTTCAGATCTTTAAATTGAAAATATATTTGTTTACAGGAATTTGATTAGTTTAATATTTCTGAAAATGAACCCTTTACTAACTAATAAACCATGTAACAAGATATTTATTGTAGTTTTAAAATTAAAGTCTTATATCAAGTTTTATTTGATACTAGATTTCAAATTTTGGAAGAAAATGAATTTTCGAAAACATTATAACGTTAATACTAACCTACAGTGTAACTAAGTTACATTGTAAATTAATAACTTACACATCCATTTTCTCTTACAGCTTCTAACTTTTGAGATCTATATGTACGGAATATGACATCTGTATTAATTTTATTATAATTGAGAACGTAATAAACCGTCTTTATTCGAGAAATTATTTCTGCGTTAACAAACATAAAAATAAACAGATGGTAGGTGTTAAATAAACATGAACAAGAAATGTCTGTAAACCTAGTGTTAAATGGAGTAAAGTGAAGCAATAGCTACAATTTCGCGAATAAATAAATCCAAATTGTTTCTATCCCAGAAAACTCTTCGACTGCAAAGGGTTAACGATCCAAAATCCCACGAAATTCCTACAAACGATTTTCAAAGTTTCCAATGGACTTTCGTGTACCGTGAACGCAGAAAAATTCGCAGTCTGCGAAGGGAGTAATTGAAGTAAGGGGTTAATTAATTCCATTGGCAGCCGGCAATCTCTAAGTAAAATGGGGGTCTGGAGAGGGGCAGGGTCATTGAAAGCTGGGCTGGTGCTCGAAAATCCATTTTCATTGGTCGGTGAATAGCCGTGGAACGACACGGGGACACACCGGGCGCTTATACTTTTATTAAAAATCCACAGAATGCGAGCACATAGTCTGCACGGTGGTTGCCACGGTATTCAAGAGTGGCAGCCAGACTACGCCACTGTGCTATTCACTTGAGACATTTCGCGGCGTTGGGTTTTCTTCTCAAGTTCCAGGCGGTCTGGGAAAGACGAAGAGAAGGTTGCAGCCAGGATAACGGGTAGTGGATGGGTTGGCGGCGGTTTCCGGAATCCGAGGGGTGCCGGGGTGCGCGGGGGCGGGTTTTTTCTTTTCGTTTCCACCGGCGAAATGGGAGGGCCGGAGGGCGAGCGAAAGAAGAGTGTCTTATACCGCGGGTGCACCGGCCTCTTATATGAAATACTTATACCGGGGGATATTCAGCAAGCTTATATTCGACTCGTATGCAAATCTCTTCCATACTTGATTTCTCGTGGATGCGACGCTCCGGGGGATGATGGCTCGTTTTACGCGGCAGCCACTTTCCTTCTCTCTTCCGTTCCTTTTTCCCGTCGTTAAGTTCGACCAGCCGCGTACCGTTGCTCTTTCTATAAAAGGATACCGTTGTCTCTGAAAAACGTTCCCCGTGAATCGCGAAAACTTTGTCCATTCTTAGCGTGCTCGCTCGTTCAACCTCGTCTACGTTATCTTCTTCTGCCGTTGACTAATTGTTGAACAGTTTGGAAAAATAGAAAAGTAGTTGAGAGATTTGAATTCTAAAGTTAGGAGTATTTAATTCTCTGTTCGAATTGGAAAATTAATATTTACGTTTTGTGGATTCTAAATGTATTTTTTTATCGTAAGTAACAGATAAAAAATTTGTCGGAAATATGTGAGGTAGAGGAAAGATGCACTTATTGCTCTTTGATTTGTTCAAATATTTTAAGTTACAAGCAAGGGATGCATTCAGTTCACTTGTCGGATTCGAAAATTAATATTTATATTATCAGGCCTCTACAAGTATCTTTTTTTATCCTAAATAGTCGACAAAAAATTTCGAAAAATATGTACGAAATAGGACAATGATGAATTTACCAATTTCTCTTTGATTGGTTCAAGTATTCAAGTCGAAAAATGCATTTCTATAGTTAGAGATCTTATCAGATTGGAAAATTAGTGTCAACATTTTCAAGTCTTCAAAAATGCTTATTTTTACTCTAAATCTGTGACGTAAAATTTTGAAAAGTTTATATGTACGGCGAAGCAAGAATGCATTTACTAATTGAGAAATATATTCCCAAAGTTAGAGATTTTCATTGTCTCAATTTCCATCTCTAAATAGCCGAAACGGATCGCAAACAAATATAAATATTTCGCAATTTAGAGGATAATTTCCTTTCCCGATTAGACAATTTTTACCGCTTTAACAACGTTGTTCCAAACGGTTCCTCTGAAAATATTTAAAGAATATATCGAACATCTCGAGCAATAATGAAGAAATCTCCAAAGTCACAAAAGTCGACATCTGTTTAATTTCGATCGAGCATGCGCGGCTAACACGATATTTCCCGTGGCCTTATACGTCACTGCCATGATTTCCCAGTTATTACCGGCTGGCGCATGCATCGTGGGTGGTACAATTTCTGCCAGAAAAATATGGCGACCCACTCGACCTTAGGAATAATATAATCTGGCTATTTTACTTGAACCACTGTGTGTACCAAGACTAGAAGAGTTCGCGGGTGGAGCAAAGGGGTTGAGAGGGGGATGAAACTGGCAAGAGAGGGGTTAGAGGGAAGGAGAGAGAAAGGGAGAAGGAATGAGTGAGAGAAATGGAGGGAAAAGGGGGGATGCTGTGTAACATAGTACCCGAAGGGTGCGCAGAGCAAGGATGGTGAGAATACTGTCGGATGGGGCGCGATGGCCTAGCTTAAAGCACCAAGACACACTGTCTGGCTACGGAATTGTTTGGCGAAATACGTTGGGACTTTGTCACTTCTTTCTGGGTACATTTTCCTGCTCATACGCTCACATGTACCCATCCACGGTCCCGCGCTTCACTTGGAATAACTTTCATGAAAAAACAAAAGTCTGATTTACTTCGTTCCGCTCCGACAGCTTCTCCGAGCACTTCAATCGTTTCAGAAATAACCTCTTGTTTACCGATTTTGCAACTTCTCTTCAAGAGCAATTGCCGATCTCAAAATTTTTATGAGAGTCCATGTTTTGACCTCATTTTAAATTGTTCTTTTACGTTGTGTAATTTAGCTGTGAAACTACTGAGCATTAAACGTAACCGTATAGGTGGTTTTATAATAATGACAAGATTGATTCTACTTGTATTTTATTCAATTTTTATAGATTGAAGTTTGTTAAAATTAATTACACTTTTATGATCTAAATAAGCATACAAGGCAACTCAAAAACAAGACTTTTTGACCTATCTGGTAATTTTAATGTTAATACAAGGATATTAGGACAAAAATTCTAAACAAAATAAACAAAAATCTGAACAAAATGTTAATATTAACGCGTTACCTTGTAGTGGTTATTTAAATTGATTATGAGAACAAGAACATTTGGATAATGGAGCATGTAAATTCTTAATGATCTTTTAAATAAATACTGTTGCATATATATAGTTCGTCTTAGATTAAGCTATTATGAAACATTCCAATTCTAAACTTTAATTATCCCTACTTAGTCACCCCCGTTTCTTTTGAAACAATCCCATTCAAAAACGATTCTTAACTCGATTTTTATTAGTACAATTATTTAAAATCCTATTAAGAGGTTTACAAATGTCACGTAATTTTTACGGTCTCATAATTTCCATAGAAATGGCCAAATAAATTTTAATAACAACAATAATAATGCTTATTCACATAGCGTGGTGAACCCTTTATTATACAGTATAAAAATACAATGAAGTCAAATAGAGTACAAACAGAGAAGAAAAATAGAAGTGTTATAATAAATGATTCGTATGCGATATGATAAGTATGATAAATAAAGAAATCTACTAATTTGTAAATACTAACTGTTCTACTAAATGTAAATTCATAGTATATAGCGTAATTATCAGAGAGTTTGCAATTATCGTTCGTTAAATTGTTCGAATACTTCATTAACGAGGTACGCTGCTTCTAATAAACCTGCTTCTAACAAAACATCCTAACAATGTATTATAGATAGGTATCGAATGTATCAATAAGTTCTCGGTGGAGAAATTGTTAAACTGTCTTCGAACATTTTCGAGTACAGCTTGGAAGTGTACTGTTGTTCGAAAGTTAACTACAGCAGCGGAATCAAAGTCAAAGATGGGTTCCGCAGGGTGTGGGAGGTACTAGGTCGTGACGTGCGTCTTTCTGACCCCCGTAAGTGTATGCGCGTGTATCGCAAAGAGGGGGTGGATCTTGGAACGATAGTGTCCCGGAGGAGGCGTCTCGAATGATAGGCGAGATAGTGGCTGCGAAGTATGTATACCTTCACGACGTAGAACCTGGAGAAGATCCTGCTCAACCCACTTCTTGTATCTTTATTATGCATTATGCGTTTCTATCTTGATATGTGTTGCATCAATATTCCAAAAGAAAATCGTTAACGTTAGCTGAAATGTTTTTACACAGTTTTATTTTTTAAATGTCGATATCAATTTTTGGTTTCGAGGGATCTACCCTGTTTGTACTAGGGTAGAAGTTTTATACACATGTTATGTATATAAAATGTTTTATACATGTGCTGCATTTATTTTTTTAACAATTTCGAATAGGATGAAAACAACAACCGCATTCGTTAATGCTTCTGTTTCGTACTTCGCCTATTCATAAATGTATAAACAAAAAGTTACTCGATTACAACAAATATTTGTTAAATACGAGAAAATAATTACACAACGTATTTTATGCATTTATGACAAAAATAAGTGAAATTAAAAATAATGAGAATATTCAAACAATTTGAGGACATGTATCTGTTATTGCCAATATACTCAAATTATTAAAGAAGGAACAAAATTCTTATTTGACTGGCGTTTGTTACAATCGATGGAGATAATTTTCGATTTTGCATAAAGAATCACGGTGTAGTAAGAATGACAGACGTTTGATTTGACCGATCGAGTACATTTAGCCAAGGATGTAGAAGACCGATCAATTATGTTGATTCGCCCCCGTTTACTTAGCCGTCGTCGTCGCACACCAATCCGCTTTTGCTCATTGCTTGGGCGTCCCTCTGAAATAACATCGTGCCGAGGAAAGTCCTGACCCACCTTAAGAAGTTTCGCAAAGTACTTCGCAGTAACTTTCACTCTCTCCGAATGAACTTACCCCGAGTTAACGGTCGAAGTAACGAGGAACAATTTTCCTCTCTCGCGCACCACAACCACGGAACTTGCTGCGCGCACGATAAATTTGTTACACGCGGTACGCCACTGTACACCACTCGACGTTATTCGATAAATCACGACATCGAGTGTTAGTCGTTTACGGTAATTAATTTATTGAAAAATGTGCGGTTCGACGAACTGTTTTCATCGATTCGAAACGCTGCACCACTGCGAACGCTTAATTAAATTGCTCTGTGCTCGCGAGTGACGTATTACGTTTTCGAATTCGCACATAAATTTTCAATAAACTGAATAAAGTTATTGTTGTATTGAATGTATACTTGTATTTCATATATAATTGATATTAACTTTCAAATAAATCATTTTTATGAAGTACATTGTAAATTTACAATTTACTATTAAAAAAACAAGATGTGTGACATTTCGAAAATTTATTAGTTTTATTAGAAGTTGTGAATTTATTTAGCATATAAATTAAACACTTGTACATCACTTATACATTGCGAGTTCACAATTTTGCATTGTAAAAACAAAGTGTGTGGTACCTAGACTATTCTTTGGTCCTACATTAATGAATAAAGTAAATGTACAATTTTGCGCTATGAAAACAAGGTCTTTTCATTCATAAAAATAATATATTAACAGTTTTTTGGTCTTACTAGAAACTGTGTTAACTAAAAATAATCTCTATTTTGATGTTTCGTGTATTTTGTAGTATAAAGAGAATTTAATTTGTTTCTCAATATTTTCATTATTACAGACGCAAGGTCTATGAACGGAAATTTTGAAATCAGTATGGCGGATTTCCGATCGAAGAATTATTAGTGTCACATGACGGTTACATTCGCGAGATCCCACGTATCGTAGCTATCGATTTTGCGTTTCCAGTAGTTTTACGTTTCCAAGGAGAGGCCAGACAGAAGAAGATGGGTAAACGTGCGTACATAGACTCGCATATGTGTATCTATATACACGCGCATATACACGATACACACGTATGTGCATACGTCTATATGGTTCATGCGATCCCCGTGCGGGTACGTGTTGTACAGGGTAAAAATAGGGTGACATCTCGGCGCCATGACAGATGCGTGTATCTGTCGAAGAAAAAGATGGTGTCTGGAATAGTTCGCCTGTTGTGGGTGTGCTCGAATATTACTGCTCACGTAATGTCGAAATCGTAGATGTTATTAAAGCAATGAAAACATATTTTCATGCAATTTTAAGTATCAAGTTTTAACAGATAAAAATGCGTTCCTTTAGCGAAAGAGTTAAATTGGATTAAAAATAAATTTCAAACGATGTTGGAAAATTATTAAAAAACAAATTTATATTGTTTTATAAAAATGACGATAACTTAAACTTCGTACGATATTTATTATAATATGATTAAAAAAGTTTATTTAAAAACTTTTCATAGAAACGCTTTTATGTTATCAGGAATTGTAAAAGAAAAATGAGAGACCAGTTATTTTATCTGAATTGGTACTTCCAGTGTTAAATTCCGAGCAAAATAATCTTTGTCACATTTATTACAATAAATTGTAGAATAAGATATAAAGAAATTGATGTTACATATTCATAAAAATCTCTAGTATATTATTTTTACGACGAGAAATGTTATTCTGTTAAATTAAATTTCTCTTGATTTTTATGTTTTACAAACAGCCTACGGAGATTCAAATTTGATCATCTATTTATTCATTTATTTAGCAACCCTTTTAATTTCTCTAAAAAAATTCCGCATAATAATAATAGTAATAATGAAATAAAATGTAATAAAAACATTGCAATACAATTTTGAGGGAAAATCTGTTTCTTCAATTATAATATATAATCTAAAAATGATGAATCTGAATTCCGTCACTTTGACGAGTCCGGCAGTACCAGAATTTCGTACCCTCCCTTGGATCTCCCGTTACCAATTAAAGAGCCGAGAAAGAAGAGGAAGAAATCAGTTTTTTAAGTAGAAGTGTGGCGAGGACGCGGTGCCCTAAACGCGTCATTGGACTTCCATTGGCACGTCCAACGCGTTACACGATATAACGGTGATCCGAGGTAATATGGTAGAATGTCGACGTCGGACCGGTACTTAAGAAACGGGTACAGGATATATAAGGGATGAGCGATGATGCTTGATATTAGGCAGGCACAGGACACGTCGCCCGGCGAAACTCGGGGGTGTAACATGGGGTTGCGAAACGGGGGAGCCGCCTGCGAGAGAAGAAGAACGTGGAAAAGGAAGACGCTCGGTGGAAGGGCGGGTTGGTTGGCAAGGATATAAGATAAGGATATACGTGTGCATCGCATCCAGGATCCTTGATCCTTTATCCCAAGAGAGCTCACGCTGGAGATGGAGCTTTTCGAGTCCTCCTTTCAGCCGAGACTTCGTCTATAGGTCGGTCCAACGTGAAGCACTTGTAACCGTATCGGTAATATTCAGCCTTTCATTATTAATAACCACCCGCTGGATGGTTCAATAATTTATTAACGTGTAAATAATCCGTCGGATACTGCAGAACAATGTTTGACTAATTCTTTTGCGAAGTAGGAAATAGCTAGCTACTTGCAACAGTTCTTATTTTGGAATTTTAATTGAATTGGTAATATTTAGCTTTTTATTGCTGATAAGTTGACTATGGATTTTATGTATTCATGGGAAAAATGTGTAAGTATTATTTAAAACTAGAGGCAAATTAAAGTAATTCTTCAATTACGAGCACATACTTTGAATTTATTAAAAGGATTAGAGAAAACTAGAGATTTGTAAGTGACTCCTATTTTGTGAAAATGATGCACATCATTTTGATAGTACATAAAAATCCAGTCTATTGATATTTAATTTACTAAACTTTTCCACTAGAATTTGGCTCCTATTCTAAAAGTCTATTTTAACTTTTTGATATTTATAATCACCCATCACCGCCTTTGCAGTATTAAAAAATGAATTAATTTATAAATAATTTTTTGTGAATTATAGGAACAATTTATTTTATAAGAACTAAACTGAAGAACCTACTTTGTCACAGTGATTGCTGTCCAAACATTCTTAAGTATTACAAAAATAAAATTCAATTAATTCCATAATGTAAAAATCATTTATATCTACTAATTCTTGAGTGCAAGAAAAATTTAAATTGAGTTTGTACAAACAATTGAATGCATCCGTAAGAAAACGAATGCATCCAAATAACTGTTATAATAATGAAAAAAATAACAAGGTATTGTGCGAGTTGCAATACGGTGTTGCAGATGGATGCGCTAGTGGCAATTGAAATGTCCTGTAAGATCAGCAGTGGAAAATGGTACAGGAATACTGTGCGACATGCAGTATGCTGCTTGCCTCTCCATCGTCTTACACGATACCACCCCGTAGAAGCCTTCTACCATCCCCATTTCTGAGTTCTCTGGCACAGCCCGATCTCCCGTATTATATTATTCACGGCGAATCCCTTTTTTGCTTTTCCCCTCTCTTTTTCATTCCAATCTGTCTATTATACATATACCTTACAATATTCTTGAAACAGTTTGAGACTCTATACCATTTGGAAGAACAAAGCCGACTCTTCTACCTCATCAACCCCTTCCAACAGAATACAATTCATTACGAAATTAGCAGATGTTATCGATCTTTAAATTTTACGAGAGAGAAATTGTAAAATGAACTCTAACAACAGTTGAACAAAAATAATATCTACAAAAAAGTTAATAGCTCCACTGTTACTTTTGACAGTGTTGCATTCAATTGTTAGTAACAATCTCAATTTTGATTTCTCCTTCCTGAAAAAATTGGTGAACGCGGCTGAAGGATCACCACAACTGCTAAACTCTTTTAATAATTACTCTTTCCGTATTCACTTTTTACAATAATTTTTAGAAAGTATTTTTTGTTGAAACTTTTCGCAAAGTTGTACTCAATCGTTCGTAGCAGCGTTCATTTTTATTGCTTCTTCTTTTGAAACTTACAAAATGAAAATCTACCTCTAAAAATACAGCTGAATGATTACTAAAACTGCCTACACAAGTCATTTAATGATGGACCGATGAGTTTCAAGCAGAATAATCGCAGTTGATCGAACTGGCTAAGACTTCTTATAATATCCTGAAAGAAGTTGAAAATCTCACGTTACATTTTGCAAGATTGCATTCAATCGTTAGCGACAATTTTAACCCGGAGGCATATACACGTGAACTTGTGAAACGAAAGCAACGGGTGCTCGTGGTTTCCCAGTAACAAGTGACGTTTATCGACATTATATTTTACCTATTTTATATTTATCTTTTTACTAAAATTAGTGCAAAATAATAGTATAACATAATTGAAAGAGACAAGGCTTCCTAATGATAGGGGTGCACTGCACCTTACCCTCAACCTTCACATGTGTACTGCCAGGTTAATTCTGATTTCAGCTTCCTCTGAAAATTGTCAAAAACAGCTGAAGGACCACCGAAACTGCTAATCAAAGTCTATTAACGAAAGCCGTTTAAGTTTTGCGAGGCGGAAATCGCAAAGTTAATCGAAAGAAGAACAGTCGAAGAAAAATTCGTCGTTCGTCAAGGCGAGGCGCAGTAGATTCTCCATCTCAGTTGCTATCTCAGCAGTCAGCGACCCAATTGTATGCGTCTCGAAAGCTTCTCCATCAGTCAGCTCACCGGCATCTTCGGATCCGTGGTGGCACTCGCGAGGAGAAAATCTATCTTGCCTCTGCTTCGACACATATGTCGTTCACGCGAGCACAATACCTTTTCGGTGATGGCGACGAGTCGTCGGCTTTTCGTCGGGCTCTCCCGGTGTATCCAGTTGGGAAGTAACAACCTTGGAGTCGCTGTTACACCTACTCCGAGGAAGTTCCCACTCGCTATCCCGTTTATTCGTTGGAGTCTCCGGTGCGTTTCCAGTTCGCAGGTCGGCCTAGCGCACTCCAGTTTTCCTTATCCTCTGTTTCTTCGCCCGGTAATGGTCCTGACGTCTGCCGGAATACGCAAAATCCTATTTGGACCCTCGACAGACGTGTCTCGCCCCCCCGCCACCCCCCAGGCCGGTCGGCGAATCCTACAGGAAACGGAAAGAGAAACGACAGGAGAGGAAGACCAGCCCAGGCTTGCTCTTCGACTTGAATTTCAGAGGAACGAACGACCCTTGAGAAAACTATACCGACGAGGTCCTTAGTGTTCTTACATGCTCGAGGAGACGACGCGACGCGACGTTTCGTCTCGTAGGACGGCCATGTGTGTACTGAAAAAGCATTCGTAACGATGGAAACGGTCGCGGAGCTCTGTAGAGCCATTAGGATCGACGTATAAAAATGTTTCCCGGGAATCCGTGTGAGACGCCAGCGAGCGATAGCTTCCAGTCGCATTGTTAACGACGGGCACCGTTATCAAGGGACAAGGGGCTTAGACAATTTTTGATGCTGTGTCCCGGCTACAGTTCCTATGAAATATCTCGCGACGATGCGTCGTGATATTCAATAAAATCAAAACTCGGAAAGATAAAAATTTCTAACTTTTGAACGAAATTGTTTGAAACTATTTATTGTAGAACTTTAACCGGCAGGCCTGGACCCTTGCGAAATTATCTCAAATTAGGAAATTGTTATCGAATGTGATTTCGTTTGATTGCCTAAATTAGCTTTTGACTGAATCGTCTTCGATTGATTATTTATCTATTTTTATTTAGATATTTAGGAATACATATTTCCCCCTTTTGCACCAATTCAATTTATTATGGGTGTAAAAAGTATAATTAAAAATGAAACTTTTTTTACATTTTCAGTATTTTGTTACACATCGATTTATTAAATGTGCAAATTCCCTTTGCTATGAATACTATATTTTAAATATTTTGATTTAATGAGCATGACTCAATTTTGCAAGTGCTCTTATACACATTTTTTGGCCAATAGCGAAATTCTACGAATGTGCATTATTTTCAATTAGTGTTTTATATCAACTTCTGCTGGATGGTCTTCATATGCAAGAAGCATATTTCCATTTTTATACATTTATAATAAAGATTACAACAATGAAAATGACTTCTTTTCCGACTATTTTAGTATTTATGTAAATCACTTTACAATTTTTCACAAAAGTCTTCAGACATCTCTTTTACTACAGACATCATACATCCTCATTATTCATAAATATTGTAAGTATTATTTGGGCTGCAGATCCTATTCGGTCTCTCGACGATGTCTTCCGCGCTACTTGGCAAGTTGAGAGCTCATCGTTTGACGACGGATTTCCTTTTTTCGAAAGGATGGTCACCCCGGTCAAAGGACGTCCCTTTTTAAGACTAGTGCTCCGGGTTCAGAACGTTTTATTGAAGACACGCCGCGTTGCGGGGGATACGTTCCGAAGTCGAGGAATTATCTTGAGAAGTTTAAGGTCGAGTGAACGTTCAAAAGGGGACGGGATTATTTGCTTTCGGAATTGAGTAATGGAACCCTTGCGTTTGCAGTGTTTGCTCTTTTCTTTCTTCGGTTCTTTTCCCTATTTCATGAATCCTGTGTCTTGTAGGTCGACACTCGAGTCTTCTGATCGTTTAATACAAAATATATGATAATAATCTATGGACGATGATTGGGTTCGAAATATGAGAATGCCTTTGAAGTGTTTTCTATTCACTCACCCACAACGAAATTATTCACGTTATTATTTTATTACGAATAATCAAAATATTTAAGGTGGAAGATGTTTCGAAAGATAATTGTAAATAATAATAATTATTCCTAACTCGACTGAGAATTTATGGGAACATAATATTCCATAAGTAACAATAATTTTCTTACATCATTAGTTAATTATGAATACATAATAATAATATAATTTAGATTTAGATTATATTTTATTATAATATTATAATTTATATTTAGATTATAATATAATAGATTTTACATGAAGGAAGAGGTTTGCAGCATTTTTTAGACAATCTTTATTGAAATTAAAAAAAGACAAAGGAGACGTTTAACCTTCGAATTGCGAAGCGAAAACGATGTTGGGTGGCCTTTGATCCTTTCTTTACTATCAACACCTTTCTTTTTCCGCTTCATGCAAAATATCGCATTGCCTAGAATAGAGAGAAAGAGAAGAAGAATTTATTCCAGAAGTGTATGCCGCAGATGGGTCACAAGTGACCCACAAGCGTCTGCTAAATAACTAAATGGTTATTGTCACTTAACAGTAAGAAGACTTGACGAGAAAGTGGCCGAGGGAAGAAACTTTTCTGAAAATTACAGCGGCTTGCCGAGTTGCGTTTCAGCGGTTGGTACGATTTAATTGACATGAATAATGAATCCTGGCTCTCGGCGCTACCGAGAAGCGTAGGTCGGGGCTACTTGGGTGTGTAGGTGCCGGCGAGAAGCGCAACAGGTTCCACTTAATTATTGAACACTATAACTGACTGGCACAGCTGCCACCCCCGTTTTTGCGCCCCTCGCGGCGAGACGTAATCAACCACCTGTCCGCGATTACGCGAAGGTTAAGGCCGATCGTTGCCCTCGAATCGCTGCCAGTTCTTCCTCCTCTTCGGTTCTCTTCGTCCACCATCAATTTCCATCACAAAGCGAACGCTCTGTTCTCCGTTAAATCCCTTACTCGCCGAGTCGTGCGAATCGATTACAAAAATGTCTGTAAATTTCCCTCGGCTCCTTTCGAAAATGATTCCGTACTTTGTTTCTACATTTCTACGATTTGTGGGCAGGCGTTCTTCGTTTTGGAGAACGTCGAGACGCTCAGGTTGGCAGCACTGCAGGCGGCAGTATGGGAAATGGGTTCAGAGACGCTGAGACGGTATTGATTTTCTATCTGACGTATGAAAGATGCGTGTTTCGTATGGTCCTCTTGCTCTTTATTTTCCTCTTCTCCTCTCTGCCTGCCTCTGTCTCGCTTTCCCGTTTACTCCCTATCTCGCTGAGCTGCATTCTTTAGAATGCACTTTGATAAAATGTCTTATTTACGAGTTTCGAAAACACGGCTGCGTGGCGGCGCACGCCTGCACTCCTGAGACAACAGCCTCCGACATCCATCTGTTTAAAGTTATAATTTTAAAGCGTTTGACGTGAAACATTATTTTCGAAGATATCCTTGGACATTGCAGTCACTGCTACTGCTTTGAATTGAACGTACAATGTGCTTTACTTTTCAAGCGAAACAAGGTTATCGGTTAACACATTAAGATAAGCTTCTAAACGTTGCCGAGAAATTATTATTGTGTTGAATAGAAAATAAAGCACATTCTATTTTTAGCGAGAACAACTACAATTCTAAAATTTCTAATATAAATTATAAAGTTTATGTAAACATTAATAGAATCATATTTTTTTATGAAAGTATTAACTTTTCAAGTGTTGTCAAAATGGTCATTATACAGAATCAAACGTGTATTTTATTTGTAATGGGATTAAATGGACTCTAAAAATTGTGTACAAATTACGAATCTAATAAACACGGTATTATCAGTAAAAATCACTATCTATTTTCTCTTTTACAATAATCAACTGTTTAAAAATTGCTGAAGTAATTTATTGTAAATTATTACAAGGGGTTGATATAGGGGCTATAAGTTGATTCATTGTTGACTCAGAATGATTTAAGTGTATTAAAAATATTAGTTTGTTTTATTGCATTGCTTCATTCAAAAGAAGAAAAAAGAGTACATGAATGAAATAACAAATTATTGAATTAATTTGTCAAATGGTTCTCTCGCTGCTTTATTATGCTGTTTTAATAGAAACTTTCTTGTCTTCTTGAATAAAATAAAATTTATTAAAGCAGAATGATTCTTCACCTATCTCTGTACATTTCTTCACAAAAATGATTCTTCAGTTCATCCACTTCTATTCTTGTGGTTTCTGTCGCAAAAATCATTCTTTCACTACTTTGCTATGATGTTTTATCAATACTTTCTTTATCTCCTAGACAAAATACAATCGAAAGAAATAAGACCGGTTCATTCGCTTCTATTGTAATTTCTTTCGCAAAAATAGACCCTGGAGTAGCCATTGAAGTTTCTCTATTTCCGAACCATCTCTATAGATGGTTCGGAAATAGATACAAGTTTTACTATACATGTTTTTACAAGATTACTATACAAGTTTTTCCGAACGAACGTTTTAAAACGGAGAGGGTATGCCGCAGTATTTATAGGTTTAGTGCGATTTCAGTGCTTTTTCTGGAGGCAAAGCTGCTAATAGCAGCAGTTCGTTATCCCCTCCACCACGGAAAGCACTGAAATCGCACTGAATCTAATAACACTGGTATGCGGCAGTAATTTCGATGGTTCCTTTGGTATAACCGATGGTCCGCCATTTGGCGTGCAGGTACGGCAGCCTGAGCGTCTCGTGAAGAATGAATTCCTTCGTCTTCTTACGAAGGTTTTTGCTCTCTCGTGGGAAGAGGGAGAAACTCGCGAGACCGGGCTGACGTTGACGAAACGCTATTTCGAAACAACAACTATCGAGAAACTCGCGATATGGGTAAATACAGTGGCTGCTGCAGGCGGCGGCGGAGGCGGCGTCGGCGTCTCGCGTTTTACACACGGACGAGCACACGCAAACAGGCGAATGTTTATGGAAATTCGCGACATGCAGTGGCACACGTACGCCCCCGCTTCCTCTCTCTCTCTCTCTCTCTCTCTCTCTCCTTCTCTTTCTTTCTATCTGTGTACGTCCGCTTCCGGCTGTAAGGAGCACGAAAGAAAGGAAACGCAGCTCCGCCGTTGGCTGAAGTTGACAGATTCGGGAAAAGTTGAAATAATGCCTCTGTCTGTTTCGCAAATCATTTTAGTAATAGACCAACGGATCAACGGGAATACAGATGCAACCCGGTGCAACGAGCAAGACCTCTTCGGTGCAGAGCGGCTTACGACGAGTCGGTAGAACGAGAGCATTCGGTAGTAGACGATTCTGACGTTATAAAAATGACGTGCGATGTTTTAGACTGATAGTTGTATGTATTTGTGCAAGTATAAATGTATGGCTCTCGGAGATTTATTAGGTATTACGAAGAAGATCATAAGCAATCGTGAGGAACCATAACGAATAGTTTAGAAATAAATTGTTCAGCTGCTTTCAAACAATTCTTACCTTCAAAAGATGGTGCGAGACATTCTCAACTAGCTATTAGTATGTATTTATTATATTTGGAAATTTATAAAATAGATAACGTGCTCATATGTTCTATTTCTTCATTTTTATTATATAGAATTTCTTAGTCAGCGGAATCTATATACACATTTATCTCTTATATGTACAGTATGGAAAAGTATAAAATTGATAAGACGTCTGCACTTTACAAAATCCTAACACCTGGACAATGTACATTCGGAGCATTCATCAACTCATATATAATATATATTCTACATATTGTACCGATTATTTTCTGCAATTTCCATCATTCGCAAACGAATGCATGAATGTGCAAAGCTTACAATAATTTCCCAAGAGTCTTCGAAGGACATCCAGCGCAAACTCTGTTCGAAGGTCGAAAACCCGACGTTTTGCACTCCGATGTCCCATTCCGAAGGACGTAACAAGGCTACCGAACATGACGCCCTTAAAATGAAAACTTATTGTTTTGTATGATATAAATGCAATCTTATAAGGTAGTGGAGGTGTAGTGGAACAAAATAATAGAATAGAAAAATTGTTTCATTCTTTGGCGTTCTCGCAGTATCAGATTGAGCAGTGACGGTAAAATCTAAACCAAATGCCATGCATATGGTCATTTTAGTTCGTAGTACAAATTTAGGAAGTCAAAGACGACGTGCAATTTATAAGATAGGAGTATAGTTATTCGAAAGCTGAATTTTTGCGGCTGGTCTTAATTCTGCCTGTATATCTGGATCCCTAACAGGTTCAACAACCGAGGTACGGCGACGAGTAAAAATCCGATTTCTACCGAATTATTCTTGCGGTCTAGGCTTTCTAGGAGTTCTAAATTAATACCGGCTGGGGTTCTTAAGCTTGGTCCGGGAACGACTCAAGTTCCCGAGTGCGCGTAAAACAAGAACGGCGTGTTCTCGTTTGTTAGGGAACCGCAGTTCTGCGTGTTTTATCGCGGTAAGGAACGCGTACGCGAGCCAAGAAACGACGAAAGGTCATGAGACGCCTCCCGCGCGCGCGAAGTCCATGGAATTAGCGAGATTTACACGGGACATAAACGCCGTGAGGGCGTCGTAAAAGTTTTCAGATGCGAGGGTCGTTCCGCGTCTCTCCTGTTCCTCCTTCCACGAGAGTGTAAGTGTCCACGTATGGCGACAGAGAACCCGTGTTCCATGCCAGGTCTTGTTCGATGAGGATGTGCACCACGCGTTCGCCTGCTTCGATCCCCGGCCGCACACGTCGCTATCACTGCCAGAATGGTAACGGCCTCGTAAAAATTTTGAATCGCTGCTACGACGAAACTTTCGACGTCTCTTACGAGCACGGGATAAGAAAAAGCACACGGTCGACGAGCAGGTATAGATTCTCGGCTCGCTGGGAATCCTGTCGATGCGTCATTCATTGCGAAAGGGTAAATGGTCCCTTATGGAAGATATATTCTGATACGATAGCGTTCCAAACGGTATGCGAAGACGAAATTTCGAAATCTCGAAAACAAGTAGGTGATTATTGGACTGAGAATTTTTTATGTAACATAAAATCGCATTTATGGCAAGAAATGAGGAACCACTCCGGGATTCTTTCTTCGGTGTAAAAATTTCAGTAGATTGATAGCAGTTCTTCTTCTTTTAATTATTTTACCATTTTAAATTGCAGCTACAAATTTTTGTCATAAATTTATAAATTCTGCAGTCTAGTGATTCATGTATTCGGTGTGGAAATCTTTATTCATTAATAATACTGTAATGATACAACGCGTGTGACAACAAATGTTGATGCAAATATGATTGCGTCTTCCTTTTATAAGCTATAGAATGAGAAAATCGGACACTAATTGAACTGCAATTATCTCCAAAGGACAATCTTCTTCGTCATTTCAAAGTATCGCAAACTATTCTAACACTTCGCCATATTAAAATACTGATTTAAACGTTGTATAATTTTCTCGAAATGATAGACGACGTATTATTTTGTACTTGGTAAAGAAGTCAAGAGCATTCTTACGAATAACTGATTCGCTAATAATAATTAATTTTATTAATATTTTTTGTAAATATCGTGGACTCTTTCATCATTATTTCTGTAATACACATATCATTTTCCTCTTAAACTAACACAATAGTAGAATTCTTAACATTACAATCACCAACGGAATTTATCAAAATGATGGCTTTCAGATTGTTCGTTTGACAATTACTCAGACTGGAAATATTTTTCATGAGCGATGACTAAATATATTTCTTTTTGCACAGGTATATTTTGAAATGAAAATCATACATTAACACGAAAAATACAGTCTTGTTATTTTTAAAAGGCAATACGAATTAGTCGCTTTGAGAATGAACGTTTAAAAATTTTCATTGAAATATCATGTCCTATAAGAAATTATTAGATTGTCATTATGTCGGATTGAAATTGCTACTGTCATCAATTAGGAAGCCTTCACCTATGAATTCATGGTTTTAAAGATGAATCAATCGCTGTTAAATAAAGTGCTAATATTCTGCGAGAGAACTATGTCTCTAATATTTAACTAGTGGAACTGCGGATCTTCGTTTTAATGTTCCGAATATTATCTTGAATAATAAAAATAATCTAATTTCTTACGGTGCTCCTATAAATTGACATGCAAAAGCTATTATGGAATGGGCCGGGTTTGATGTTGGTTTGTTGGCGTAAAGATTTTGCGAAGGAGGTTCGGCCGTGTTTATGGGAGACCATAGCTGTCGGAGGTTTGGCAGAGAGCGTCTCCGCCACAGCCAGCCATTTGTTCTTGTCCTATCTACATCCACAACGTGCTCTACGCAGCGCGATGAAACATGGCGGCTTCATTCCCGAAACGGCACTTCGTGGAAACGAATTTTCAGACCACCGGAATTTTCGATCGCGTCTACACAGCTGATCGGAAAAGATCGATAAGGATCTTGTTTAAAATCGATGCTGAAACCAAGTTGCATAAAACAGAAAACGAATATTGGAATTGAGAATGAAATTACTTTCTTTCAATATATGTCGATGTATTGATTTAGTTATTCTATTGAAGACGTTAAAAATAATATGTATTAAAACAAAATATTTCAGAGGAAAGCAGTTTAATACCATACAGGAATTAAAAAGGTGGTTTGGAGGTACATGCAAATAAAATGCAATTGAAAAACTGTATAAATCTCTTGCACAGAGAATGTTGGAAATAGTAAAAAGAGAGGATGGAAATGCACATGGTTAAAAAGTACTAAACTGTTACCATTACTATAAAACAGCAGGAATACTGGCCAATTGTGTTTCGTGTTATTACAGAAGTGATACTTTTGTACATTCATATACAAAAATTTTGCGCATGTCCATGGTTTTAACCCTTTGCAGTACTTTAACGACTTAGACTCGTGGTAAAGATTTGTAATAATAAGCTATTAGGTATGAAAGTTGTTCCATTTCTTAAAGTCAGAATCAAATTCTATTCCTTCGTTACCAATATTTAAACATTACAAGTAAATTGACAACAAATATGAAGTGTTTTCTTCTTCTAAGTAATTATTGCGATCGAAAAAGTTCTAATCATTACAATTGTAAAGAAAATGTCACGGCAAGGGGTAGGAAACATTTGAAATTCAGGAGTACCTTATAATTTTGTCTCGGTGTGTATACAGGCATGACTGTTAATGGGTTAAAGATCATCGTTCGTATCGTAGAAGAGAATTTGGAGCAAAAATAGTAACAGTTCGATGCCGGCGACAATGAGGCAGCAGATAGAGCCTGTACGACGTTTATCATCAAGCTTTTTCGCCATTTACTTGGCTTATCTATTCTCGACCAGGTCGAGCCTAAAGATCGACAGCAGTGGCGTCATCAGGAAAGGGTGTCGAGTGATAGGAGAGACTGCGGAGGCGGCTAGGGTAAGCGGGTAGGTTCTTCCTCGTGTTAGGAAGATTATCAATATCCAAACTCCTATCTCTCGAAGGCGCGTGTACACATTCCGTCTACATGCTAAAGAGCCGGTATCTGCGGGGGTGTAAACGTTCCGTCGGCACATAAACACCCCTGCAGATTACACGGCCGTTGAGTCCTGGAGCTTCTCCAGCTCGTCAGCAACCGGCTACACCCGTCTGCATGGCTGTGCCTGTCTGCCTGTCTGCCTGTCTCTGGCTGCCTACACCTCCTTGTATCGGGTAAAACCATTTCGTGGTCGAATTCGAAAGCGGGACGCGTGTCGCTGTACACGGGAATCGATTACCGAGCACTCGCTCGGCCCACAGTCAACCGGTTCCCCTCGATTCATCATTTGCCTGCGGTGCGTTGCAGTTCTGCCCCGGATAAAATAAAATCGGGACCAGTTATTGAACCCGCGATCAATCTTCCTCGCGACGCTCCCGCGCTTTTCGTAATTCGATATCGCTCCGGAAAATATCCTCTGTGTCACGGGCCTTCAAATAGAAAACCGGAAACTGATGATTAAAGCTGATCTTCGCGATTTTCGAAATTTTCTATATCAAATGTCATCGATTCTGATCGATTCTTTATACTAATCGTATCGAGCCGGTCGAAATGGTTTCGAAACTTTCGTTTGAAAGTTCTTGAAGTTATAGACTCTTTTTCATAGAAAATAATTGAATAAATTACTTATACTGTCAAAGTAATTGATGTCACACAAACTTCATATCAGAATTTATGAACTTGTATTTTATGCAATTTTTTAGGTTGCTAACGTGACAGTCAAAGTATTAAATATTTGTCATCTTGTAAATTTTTCATTTGAAGCTGCCAGAATTTTTGTCGAAGCGTCTCTATTTTGTGTTATCGTTTTAAATATATTTAAACTTAAAACTGCTTTTTCGATGAAGTATACTACTTCGAAAGCCCATTAAAAATTGGTGCAAAAACAAATACTGGAAAAGTTTTACATTATCTTTGTTTCGATTTAACACGTTCGTCACCAACAATCGACCACCAAAATTTTCACAAAATCAAAGCAATTTAATTGATTACAGCGAAATTAGAAAGTTAAAATTGATCATAGGGGATGGAATTTGAACTCTTTCACATTCGAAACATCCTAGTCAAATTCAGTTTGTTCGGATATATTAAAATGAAAATAAATTTTCAAAATTATTTAAAAACTAGCGTCACCCATATTTGAGTGACGTGGAGATGAACGTGTTAATCGATGACACCAGTACTCCAATAATAAATTGAAACATCGAAATGTCTCATACATTCGATGACTCCGCACTGTTTCCAAGCGGTTTTCACGAACAAAGAGAGTCGAAACGCGAGGTTAGGTCCGCGATGGCGGTCGTCAGAGGGTTGGTACTGGATGCGAGATGGTTACTCGAAGACAGCTACCGATAATAAATCATACGATGATACATTCTATCGTTCCATCGCCGAGCAGCCTCTCCGTTCCTCCTGGCGGCGAGATCCTAGAGAGAAAGCTCGAGCTTTCTCGAGAGAGATCACCTCTGCCGCTGGAAGAGAGGTTGCCTCGTCCTCGCGAGGAGGCAATCTATCACTCTTGGAACCCGCCGCCATCCAGGACCCCTTTTGCATGCTCGCTTCACCTCCACAGCCGCAGACCCTACCCCCTAACTGCCCCCTAACCGCCTCCCTCTCGCCCACGCATCTACTCGCGTTCCTATCCACCTTCTTTATCCTCGTCCTCTCGTTCCCCTTGCCGCTGGATACTGTCGATCTCTGGCGGTAAACCTTATTTCTCTACGGTATTTCATCCTGGATGTCTTCCTCCGTTGCAATGGCCGTCACGATTTGTCGGGCTCGCGTCCTTCGCAGCCTGTTAATCATTCGACGATGTTTATCGTAGGCAAGGCTTTTTACTGTAGTGGACACGCGAAGGTCTTCTTAAAATGTATAAAAGTGTGTCTGTCTTTTAGATATTTTAGGGTACTACATTGGAAATGTCGTGTGTCATTTGAGAGAAACAAATGGCTTTAGCAATTTTTTTCCAAACCGAAAGCCATAAGAAATTTTGATCAATATCACATACAAATAGAATTTACGCTATTTATTCTTCATACACCTTTACTCGAAGAACGACTAAATTAACGTGATCAAAAATTGTCGGCCAGTGAGTTAACAAGACAATAATACTTGTTTCTCATTGTGTAACAACTTTGTGGCACCTTATTTAACATATTACAATTAATACTTAGAACATACCCTTGCCTTTTACAAAAATTTATTGCGTTGATTTTTGTTAGTACTATCCTTGCTCGTATAATGCCTTTGTATATGGTAATAAAAATTTCTTGCACCCCACTGTATACATATTTTGTACGTAATAATAATGTTGCCGAAGCTATTAAATTCACTCGCGACAATCTAGTGCACAAACTATCAGACTTAGATCGTCGCTGATGATCCGGTATTCAGTTGGTCTCTCTTCATTAATGGAGCGATTGCGGTTTTCGTACAGCGTTCGTTTTAAAGTGAAAAGGAGCTTTGCGTTGAAGATCGTGGAATGCGCCGAGAAATTACAGGCACGCGAGAAGGGGAAAGATTGAAGCGATTGTTTCGGATGGCGGCTCCTTATGAAATTACCGCGAATGCAGAAAAATCCGCCTCGGAGGCAGTCGTTTAGAAAATCGACGATATGAAACACTGGCTTTTGTCGAAAGATAAAGGAAACAGCGTGGGGGATGAGCACAGACTGGGATTCGACTTTCACTTAGGAAAAAACTTAGCCGACTGGAAGACCATAATACCCTGCGGCTCGAGGTCGATGCATATTGTCAGAATACCTCTGAATGTCGGGGAAAATTCTTTCGGCGCAAATTCAATCGCTAGACATTGGAAATGTTCGTTGCATTTGTGAGAGGTTGTACGGTTTCATTACTTTAGCGAGACTGATACAGAACAACATTTCTGCAGCGTTAGTATAAAAGTATATGTAAAACATCTTATAAAAGCGCATTTTTAAATCAGAAAATGTTTTCAAGATAATCTCAATTAGAAAATCAAAATCGTTCTTTAACAATTAGGCCGCGGATTTTATGCATCTATGACAAAAGTGAGGAAATCAAATGCACAACAGTAGATACATTAAACGATTTAAAAATATTTTTGTGCTACTGTGAACTTATTAAAATTATGACTAAATATTACTTTAATTAACTTCAATTAACAATTACTTAAATCAATCGTCAATTACTGTAAATAATATTTATTTGGTACAAAAATCTGCAGTCTGTTAATTAATATGTTTTAGTGGCAAATTATGAGAGATGCTTGAAAGTGCACACTTTCAGATAGATAAACTTTTATTGTTAAAAGTTTGTAACTGCTCAAAGAAGAAATTCAAAATGCTACACCAAAAATGCATTCCTAAGTGAAAAGCGTTCTTCAAGATATCCTAAATACTACAGATCAGTCTGAATGGACAGACTTTTCCTAATAAAAAAATCGTGAGAGATGCTCCAAAGTATAGTCTTTTAGCCGGAGAAAAATTTGCAGTTCAGTATTTACAGTTTTTTGCAAAACTATTCCCATTTATATTCCCTATATTCTGGTAAGCATTCTTACATAAGAGAAAGCTCTAGATCATCTATAACCTTATAGATCAAACTGGACCAATTAATATTTTCAGATAAAAGAAATCACAACAGATGCTCGAAAGTAGACAGTCTCTAAGTCAGAGAGAGTTTCATTGTTGGAAGTTTACAGGTTTCCGAACGAAAAAGAATTTAAAGCATCACGTTTCCCTCATCTCCAGAGTCGACCCAAGTGTAACGACCCAGCATCGTCGCGGCGCAACTAAAAATGTGGAATTGCACGGCACGATATTGACATTCGCAGAGTGAAATTTTACACGAATCCCGTAATTTCTTTCGCAAGATTTCCTTCGGCTGTATGCATCGCTGTTTGCATGCATCAGCAAGCCGCTTACTCGAACATTTGTTAACGTGTCTCGTATGCTTACTGAAAGCACAAGTCGCTCGAGTGTAGAAGCCCCCTTCAAATCCCCAATTACCCGGATCTCCGAGCCGACACTTTTGTTGCATAATCGTTCGTTACGACGGCGTTTCGCAGGATTTTCCTTGCCTCTTCCGTCAAAGATCCTCTTATCGCTGTAACAAGTGAACTTACGTGATGCTCGTATCATGAATTTCTTAGAACCTTTCGAAACATTTATCTCCGGACCCCTTTTGTTCCCTTCGCCGTCCTTTGTACTGCCATCTTCCTATTTTCAAGAGGGAAAACTAGCATCCTACAGTCTATTATCGATCATCGGTTAACTCTAAACTTCGATCTACCTCTTTAAGGATTGCGAAATCTCGGACGATGTTCGAACAATTTAAATCCGTTTATTCGTAGAAGATTATTTCATGTTTTATTAAAAGAATGTGAGAACCAGGTTAGGTAATACGTCGAGTGTCTTATTTTGCATGTCTTGTTTGCATATTAATGATATATAAAGTTTCTTTTGTGGGTAAGACTATATGCTTTGTACGAACTAAAAATGTCCAATGGCAAAAAATTTAGTTAAAACTGAAACTTTCTTCTTTTCTTAATTGATTTTATAGATCGAAAATAATGACTAAACATGGGAAACGATATTTTGCGATTTTTGTAGTGAATGTAGAATAATAGCACAATTAATTTTTGTTAATATGCATATTCAATTGCATTTGGAAATCTTGCACATAGCATAAATGTGTATTAATGAAATTTTTTAATTTCTCTAATCCTTCTATATGATGTTTCGGATCCACATGTATAGTCCTGACAGTGTATTAGGCTTATACAATGTTTTATAGATTTAGTGTTACACGGATACCATAGGTGGGTTAATATCGCCAGTATTTTAAATTTCGCTCAGTCGAGTTTGCCGGAGATGCACAAACTCCTGAATTCCACAGGCAGACGGAATAATTTAGAAAGATGATTTCCCCGAGAAATAACGTTAGGAGGCGGTTTTGAAATTTTAGCGAATTTCTCTACCGCGACGTTGATATTTTTATGGGTTGAAAAACGGAAGCGGAGCAGTACGCGGCGCGGCGCATTCTTTCGCATGAGAGCGGCCATAATGGAGCAGTAGGAGCAACGCGTTCCTTTCCCGGCGACATGTCATCGGGAGAATTGCCGAGGCTCGTCGATGTCTTCTCATCCCTCGCACGTTAAGAATAATAGAATTTTGATCGAATACAAACAATCGGGTGGGCGGCAACAGGAAAAAGTCGCCCGCTGGGAATATGGAAGAGGCTCTCCGTAAACCGCCCATCCAATCATCCCCATGGTTCTTGCCCGCGCGTCATCTTTCGCCTCTCGCTTCTTCTCTCTATTTCTTTCTCTCTCCCTCTTCCCGTTTACTCTTTCGTATTTGGTCTCACCTCTTCGTTCTCTTGTCTAGCCTCCGCATTTTTCGCGATCAGTCTTCCTAGAATTCGATGCTTCACCCGCGGCGACAACTTCTCTTCTAGCATTTTTACCAAGGCGCTACGCCTTCGCTTGTTACCCTTAGCCTGTAGGAATAACGCAAGATTCAATCTAACGGCTGCACAATTTTAGTTCGTCGCTTTGCAACTGTACTCGATTCACACGAAATTATTTTGGTGTTTAGTAGTATTGCGAATTTACGTTTCTGGGAATGAATTCAAAATGGAACCTTGATTGACGTGATAGAACTCGCAATTAGTTACAGGGCCAGGCTTAATTTTTGGTAAGCTCGCTGATTTATTATAATTTTGGGTAAATCGTTTTGCTTCAATTATTTTTAATTGCCTTAAAGTTTACCTTAAATTTTCCTAAATTTTTAATTCACATCCCACGTGGAACGTCTGATAATAGTGTTAATAGAGGCATTATTGTATATCGCATTTGATCTTCGGATAACTTGAAATTAACATGCGGACTTTATGAATTTTTAGGGTGGATGACACTGTCAGATACTATATAATTTGACTTTTAACGTAGATCGAATGAATGAATAATAATTAACTTGATAACTGCAAGTCTTTATACGTATTGGTGAACATACAATTATTATACAATTAGTATAGTATAAATAATATTGATACACTAAAATGTATATGTTGTACGCATACAAGTGTGATTGATATATCAACAGAAGTATTTTATTGACAAGTATTTGGAGTTCAACATAATTCGTAAATGCTGCTAAATATTTCTAATTGGCTTTGGTATTTATTATAAAATATAATCCAGATTATAAAAACATCGTAAATATTTTAAAAATGCTCCTTTTAGCAGGACGAATCGTTTGCAATCTGTTATATGCGCTACAAAATATTCAATCAAAACTATGCATTATTGGATCTGTCTGTGTCTAATCACAACTTGCCATTTTCACTTCCCGCACAAATGGCCCAGCTAAAGAAACCATAAAAAATATTAAGAAATTTCTAATAGAAGACTAATAAGCACCCAATGACACTTTCCAAGTTCAGTTTTCTTCCAGCAGTTCATACTTCCTCATAGACAAGATCAACTTCCTTTCTAAACAGGTACCTGTCAATACTGATTTTCGATCCGCAATCGATCAAATGCGCCTTCAATTCCCGATGACTTTTGATTCACGAAGAAAGGAAAATTCGGATCTTACCGACCAATATGGCGTCCGTTCCATACGTTACGCAACCCCTCGTCGAAGTAAAAAGAGAGTACAAAGAAGAGATCCAGAAGGCAGCAGGGCTGAGTTGAATTTCATCCGGTAGTTAACCGAGCCATGTGGAAGAGAAAAGAAGCCTGGATGTCAGGGTAGAGAAGAAAGGAGAGAAACAAGGGGGTGGGAGAATCGCGGCCAGAGGGGAGGAGGGCTCTGGGACAAAGGGGTTTGTATCGAAAGTCGGAATGCAAATGCGAGTAACATCGACATGGCATCTCCATTCGAACGGTCCCTAAATTTGTCCCCGGCATTCTTTTCGTTCCTCCATCCCCGCGCTCCGTCCTTGGGGTTTCACGATCTTCCCGAATACGTACGAGGACTCACGGACGAGGTACACAGGACAGAAAGCATATTCCAGCAGCGACGGAACGAAAAGGCGCACACGTAAACGTGGAAACAGGGGGCGGCCGGAGAACCCCAATCAATAGGAAGTGCGGCATTTCGCATGACAATCAACGATCAAATAAGAGAAACGTCAGTCACCGTACTTCTTACAGTCCTCGATCCTCTCGTAAACTCGAGACGGATCTATGATTTACGGCCGGTTGTCGGTGGTCACGCAAACCCGCGATTCCATTTCGTCGAACGGCCGCTTTGATTGCGACCGTTGTCCTTGCCGATTCGAAATGCGAATCGCTGAACGGTAATTACTCACGTTCGTCGTGCATGTAAGTTTGTGAAGGACGAGAAAATCTACGTATTACAAGCATTTATTTATAAAATAATAAACACTTTCGGTGCTAGTTGCGTCATGAATTATATAGCGATCGAGGTAGATTTGTTCCATGAATATTATAAATTGAACAATGTGTATTAAAACAGTAATAAGTTTAAAAGGAAATAAAATAAGATAAATATTTTTAGTTTATTCTCTATTTTGCATAAAGATCCACGGTCTTCTGCTAAAACTATAAGAAATAATATTGAGAAGAAAATACTCATTAGAAATTGCGCGCGATGAATACATGAAAATTAAGATTCCAATAATCAATTGATGAAGTTATAATACTTTAACTGAAAATCAAAAGTCTTATCTTAAGTTGCAACGTACATAAGTCATCTCGTTGCTTTAACATTTCTAACGATGAGAAAATGAGAAATGATCTGACGTGAGAACCAATACACCTGTCGTTACTTAACTAATCTAGAAGCACGACTGAGCCGAGTCCGTCCGAAATAATAAATCCGAATGGCCGCATGGAGAGGATGTTCCGCGAGATAAGGATATTCGGGAGTCTTTGGCCCGGTGTATAATCCAGATCCGAAACGGGCTGCAAAATTTTCTTTTAAGGTCCGCCGAAAAACCGGGTCAGCGAGATTGGTCGTAGAATACGAGCGCAGCGAGGGGTAAAAGAAGGAAACGACACCGGGGGAGAGATGGGAAAGGAAAAGAATAATAAGCGATGCAAGGAGCGAAGGGTGGAGGAGGTCGAGAACGGGTGAACTCTCCGAGTGATATGTACGGGCGTAGGTATGCGGGGTGAATATTTCACGAGGAAAATTCAGTTACGGCCCGAAGATTCTCAGGACACGTAGAGCTCGTCCGCCACGGCGGAGCATTTCAGAGTATTTCAGACTTAGTTAGAACGTTTGCGTTCCTATTTAACGTCCGATGCCTTCGAATCCTTCGCGAGTTTCCTTCCTGTTTTCCGAACGAGAATACACTGCATTTTTATGCGCTGTCGACGTGGCACGGCGGTCGAGTGTGATGTACATACCACCGATAATATTTTCTATGGACACACGTCGCTCCGGAATCGGCTGGCGACCCCTGTCGCTAGACTTTGAATACCCGTGTAGTCTTCCGACACGCGAAAGTGTTCAAACATACGTGTTATGCCAACATTCTCTGCCATTTTTATTGCACTTTTTAGGCAGACGGAATTATTGGAGAAAAAGAGGACCGGCACTTCGATCGTTGTTTTTTGAAGATTTGTAGTCTTTATTTTTCTTGAAAATTTATCGTGTGGCAGTTTGGGTGTTAAATTACACATATAAAATTTTTTAAGAATCTACTTCAGTAATATCGTTTCTAAAAATTGCTCACTTGGTTAATGAGTGGGGTTTTCAAGTTATTACATTAGTCGCGATTTTTGACATTTTCGTTAATAGTTGACAATTTTGTTCAGATTCTTGTATTATTTATTCTCGATTGCAAATTTGCAACAGGACAGCTTAACACCGTCTTGTGTATAGAAAAATAATTCAATAAACCCCCTCCCTTAATAAATTTTAATAAATCTCATTAAAAAGAATTGTTCAATCTATCAATGTTTGAGGTAAAAATATTATAGCTTCTCGATAACTTTTTGTACGTAGGATGTAATGCAAAATAATCTCAAGAGAGATTAAAATTGCTTGAAGTAAAAGAAAAAAAGATACAAACTAATTATGAATAAAGAGTAGACATTATCACCTAACTCGTGTCTCATACAATTAATATTGGCAATGTTTATTTCATATAAAGATCCGCAGTCTGTATACTACATTAAACATTGTTACTTTTATTAATACTCAATAATTATTCTCCCGACTTAGTATTATTTGCTATTGCTCAAAAATTTGTTCTAGAACGTTTTCAACACAGAATTACATATAAAAGATGTTCAACAAAATTCTTCCATTACGATCTTTAGAAATCGTCTATTTCTAAAGATCGTCAGCACTCCGCCTACGGCTGGCATCATTTTGATTAACACCTGAACCAATTAAACCCAAAAGACCCTCGACTCTTGGCAAAGCCGATTCCCGCGGAGGACAGAGCGGCGAAGAGAAAGAGAGAAAGGAAGAGAGGAAACGAGGTTCGTATTTATCCCGGACATGTATGTAGGTTACGCGCATGTACATCGACGGATAGATAACCCTGGAGGATTTCGCTTTTCTGAATTCGACTTTAAACCGCTCGCAGACGAGACGAGACGAGACGACAGCCTTCTGCCAATGACGTCGGCTCAAGCCGCCTCCCCCGCACGCCGCCCCAGCCCTTTCTATTAGGTTACCTATCCTATCCGTACTATCTGTACTATCGTTTTTTCTCGGTCGGTCTCTCTTTTTCTCACATCGTACCGGAGGCATGCGTCTATCTGCCAAGTTCTTCCTTCGAGGTTGCCAGCTGCTGATGTGCCCTCGGGTTCAGACCGACGGACAGGCAGACATACGAAATCTCGTATCCCGCGCGCCTCCTCCCAGCCGCCCCCGCATCGCCCCCTCCGCACATCCCCTTTCGCCCCTCCTCGTTCCGCCGGCTGTTTCTTTCCGCGTCCGTCTCTTTTCACCCGTTTCCCCTGCACTCCACGCTTATATCGGCTGAAAGACGTCGACTCAGCTTCCAACCCTCTTTCCATTCCACCCTCCGACGACTCCCGCACACCCACCCCATTCCTCTCGCTCTCTCTTTCTCTTTTGCTCTTTCTCTTTTTCGCTGGAACCCCGCGTATGAGGCGAGGAATTCGATTCTGCGCTACCGCCGCGCGAATGAGTCCTCCCGGAGCACACGGGAAATTTTGCTTTCGACTCTCCGCCACCGTGTCAGCGATTTATAATGGGGGGAACATTAATCTGGAGAGTTGACGTTTCCACTTGTCACCGAGAACGCATGAAATTACTTTCGATAACTCTCGATTGTCGACCGGGCTTGCCAAATCGCCGAGACCTAGATACAAACGATGCAGAACGAGTTATTCTATTATTTTATTTAGCTGCGGTTTTATGCCGTTATCCTTGACACGCGTTCCTTGGGGACGCGTACGGGTGGTTTAGGGACTTTTCTGTACCTGATGATAATTTCACGAGGCTTTAAATCGCGGTAATTCTTTTTCTAAAGCTCGTTTCAAACGTTTGATGCATTAATACACTGTGGATTTTTATGGTATATGTATATTTATAAAATTCAAGTATATGTAGGGAACTGAATAACAATTTTATTTTATTGATACTCTAAGAAATTTTTTAGAGACACTTCTCTTTTATTTTAGTTATTAGAAGATTCTTTATATTAATGAGGATTCGCAGACTATATATTTTGTTATTATCATGGGCAATCTTGTAGATACATCTTTCTTTTATTGTAGTTTCAGACAATTCTTTAAATAAATACTCCGCTTTTGGTGAACGAGAAGGATTATGGTTCTTAATAGAATGTCAGCAAACTCCAAGTAGAGTTAGTACAAAATTGTATGAAACGTGTAAGCAAAAATCACCTCTGGCAGAAAATGTTTCATCAAAATTGTAAGCATGATTGTTAAGAGAATTATACGATCGTTTATTATAAGGTCATTACGTGTGACATACCTACCATACATATAGATTTCATAGTAAAATTATAAAGTTAAATATCTATTTATATATATACTTAATGACCTAATACAACGATAAAAGATATTGATATCCATATGCCGTGTAAATGTATGTAAGTACTAAGTATGGTGAATTAAAACAAATACTAGATCTAAAAAGCAGTAAAAATGCTACTTCTAGTAAATACTTTATTCATTATAGACAGAGAATAGGGTATTGCCTTGAACAATTACTAGTAAAATCCTTCGTCTCACTCATGATATGCATCGGTAATGTTCCTTCTGCAGATCTGCCATCTTGTAGTATACTTGATGTCGTAATAGACAAGTGTACACCATCTTAAATTGTCTAACAGACTTAATTCTGTAATAGAAAATTTTCATCACTTTCTAATAGATCTAATTCTGTAATAGAAAATTTTCACCATCTTCGAATAGACGTGATTGCTATTATTTCTCCATACTGTCCGATTTATCACAAAAGCTTCTGGTTAAAATGACCCTCCTTCAGAAATTTAACCATCACAAATGGCATTTCTACTAAATTTTCGCCAGGAGGAATACATTAAACGTGGAAACAAACGACTGTAAAATAATATTCAGAAAGTTTGAAACATCGGGCGGACAGTGTACAGTTCAGTCCAGCAGGAGATAGTGTTCATAGCATGTTGGTCGTGTAGGGAGCACTTTCAGGGCCAAAACCGGGTAGAAAGGAGTGAGTACGAGGGGGCGTGCGAGTCTCGCGTCACCGACGCATTCTTAGACTCCATCCTATTCCGCGATTCTACTCACTCATTCCACTTTGCTCACCCCCTGGGAACCACCGAGACTTCTATTCCTCTCTTCGCATCCCGCACTCCCGACACTGACGTCCCGACATCCGCAGTCCTCGGCTCTCCCTTTCTACCCTCACATTTCTCTTCTTCGTTCTTTCTCGCGTTTCCTCCTCCTTCTTCCTCTCTACGGTCCCGTTCCAGATCGTCGCAGCGTATCCTCTTCGCAACCCTCTTCTCTCCTTCCCTCTTTCTTTTCCTCCCTCTCTCCTTCTCCCTTCCTCCGGTTCCCTCAACGTTTTCTATCTTCAGCTCTCGGCGTCAGCCCCTCTCTTCTCGCCCACCCTTCGCTCGTACATCCAATATTGTAGATATGTCCCGGCTACGTCTCGAGAATCGCGAGTGTTCGCTCAGCGACGCCCCCGTTCGTGTGCGTACAGGTGTGTACCAACAGACAGGTGCGCAGAAAACGCAGGGCTTCCCCGGGAATTGCGGAATTTTTGTCGGCAAAAGGAACGACCGGATAGACACTGTTCGAGGATCGATGTGTCATGCTAGTTCCTGGTCGCTTCGATCTGCTTGGCGAACATAGTTTCCTACCTCGCTGTAATTTTGTACTCGCAACTAACTTGAGGACCTTTGTGCATCTATAACTTTGCGAAGTTAGTAGAGATTTTATTATGTGATGATCGGGAGATATTTTCCAGTGAACGAATGATATTTTGTATTCATTCTGCTTTTTGTTAGATGAGCTGAGAAAATATGGATTTGCGTATGCATTTGCAATTAATTTCATAATTGGAATTTCCGTGCCAAATAAAATTGTCTGCGTTAATTACAATGTGCAGGATATACATAGATATTTATTTCAATTTTTAATCATTTTAATTGGTAGAAAATAACGGAGCTGTATGTTTTGAATATTTTTGCAGCTCGTGTTTGATGTACCATTTTTGTTATAAATGGATAAAGATTCTTATAATATTTTGACAATAATAATGTAGAAGTTCCCTGGTATTTGTAGTAATGATTAAGAAATTAAGATTATTTTTACAATGATTCTTTTTTTGTATTTTTTATTGCCAGCAAGTCTGAAATGGAAGAAATTCGAAAATTGATAACTATGTCATGCATTTTTCTGCATTCACATCAACTTCAAGCATGAGAAATCTAATTAGTTCTAATATTGCTGTTTTTACCCTTTAAAGTTAGGTGAAAAATTGAATTAAACAAATCATATTAAGCAAATTTTGCTTTGATACATTAAAATGAAACTGATAATTAGACCGCGAATTTTATGCATTCGTTACACAAATAAGTAGGTGCCATTAACAGCAGTGACCAGATTAAATGTATTTTCAGCTGATTAAAATAAATAAGCGAAAACAGAAATTTTTAACAAAATTTTAAACAATTTTTTATTTTGCATAAAGATTTGCATATGTACCGTCAATATGAGATTGATTATAAGGAATTTCTGAAAGGAATCAAGAGAAAATTAAGCTAAGCAACCGCAACAACTCTAATATTATAAAATGAAATTGGTGAAAATAAAATAAATTTTAATAAACTAGCGAGTAAGATAAAATTAGTAATACAAGACGAACTTCCGTAGAAGTTAAAGATCATTAAATTGTAATGTTGTACCACTAAATGTCTGATGCAATAAATTGAAACATATTGATAGATATTACAAAGAAATTGGGCTGAGTACAAACAAGAATAAAAGCACAGAAATGAATATTGCCACAAATTTGGAAACAAACCCGAACAGAAGTGGAGGCAACGCTGAGAAATCAGTTTCGTCGAGGATGCATCGGGTTCGATTGTTACAAGGTCGAATCCGAATTCCAAGGGGATTCATTTGCCGAGAGGGTATCATCCCTTGAGTCAACTCGGCCGGGTTTGCTCTACATTCGCGGCACCCTCTCTCATTTAAGGGTGTACGCGAAGAGTCAAGGTCACGATCAGACGTGAATGAGAGACCAAACGAGAAAGAGAGAGAGGAAGAGAGGGGGAGAGAGAGAGAGAGAGAGAGAGAGAGAGAGAGAGAGAGAGAAGGAGGGACGCGCGAGAACACGATTCTCCGAGGCGCGAGAAGGAGAGAAAAATGTATTGAGATAAAGAAAGGAGAACGTCTAGGGTTCGTTGCGGGGGCGGGTGGCGAGGTAGAGACTCGGAGGCGAGAGTAAGCGGGGCTGAACGAGAAAGATGAGACCAGAGGAAGGTAGTTTCCCCCTTATAATTAATGTGTAAGGGTAGGTCATGGCACGCGGCGGCGCTGCTCTGCCTTCCTTTCGTGGGAATTAAATTACATCAGCTGATTCAAGAGATAGAGGACGAGGGTGGGGAACGTGGCCGAGAGAAAGAGAGAGAGAGAGAGAGGGAGAGAGAACCGTTTCTGCACCTTCTTCCTACCACCTTCAGGGTCTCCTCTTTCTTCTCAGACGGCTACAATCCGCCGCAACCACTTGTTAAGCGGCTCCCATTGTCCTCGAAACTGGCCAAGCCGAAACTCTTGATTAACGAAGCGTCTGCACTAAAGAGATTACGCTACTGAATTATTCTGTTTGCTGTTCGATTAAACCTTTAACCGGATCAAACCTTTAACCAGTCATTAGTAATATACGTTAATGTAATTACTTAAAAATGCATCCAGCCCTCTATTAATTCAACAAGTTCGCAATGCTTCTTTACTTGCACTTCCTAATTTGGACATATGCAATACTTTTTGAAACAATAACTGGCAATAATTAGCAGTCTGGTTAAGGATTAACACTAAAACTCCCGGCACTAAAGATGTCTGACATGAGTTGCTTAATTAGAATTACAAATGTATTTAGACATTTTGCTATTTTTACTAGAATGTGTGCTTGTATTAAGCAGTTTATTCAACTATTTCTTACGAAAGACTCCAGCAGTTATTATTAGAAAATAACCGGCGGTTCCACAGTTATTATTAGAAAATAATAACTGTGGAACCGCTTATTATGACTGCTACGAAGGTTTTGTGTTAACAAGTCGCTGGAAATCATTGTAAGAAAGATATTTCTACAGTCAGAGCCGATATTTAGAATGTGTTACTCATACTGAAACTATAAAACCAGTAAAAATGACTGGTTTCTGTTTTTTTCTGTCGCAGTTAGTTAAATTATAAAAATGTGTCTGAGGGAAGTTTTTTTTAATAAACTTCTGTATTAAAACACATTATAACGAAAATGGTACGTAGTAAATACATTCTTATTAAATACATTGTATTTAAATAAATTAGTAAATACATTGTTTTAGCAAATCAAAAGTAGAATACAAATTTTGTGAATTTGTTAAATTAATTTTCGAGACCGTTCGAACTTTTTAGAATGCAAAAGAATAGAGTAACGAGTTCGTACAACATGAAACATATTTGATATGTTTGTGTATTTTGAACATTCTGGGTAACGTGAAAGTAGAATTGAACAAATTAAGTTAATTTCATACTTTGAGGCTTCGAGGATTGTTCAGAAAGTAAGGGGTAAACCAGTATAAAATAAAAGTGTCCTGCATACAGTAGTCGAAATAATGATAGGTTCATTTCATTTCTATGATGTAAATGTAAAGTACCTGTCTTCGGTTATTAGTAGTTGATTCGTTACAATGCATTCAATGATAACACATAACACAAAATAACATTAGATAATATAACTTGTATTCATACGGTTACTACATCAAGATTAGAAAATTTTGAAGAAACTCAGGAAACTGCTAAAAGATTAAAAGATCAGGCTGCACACAATACAAGAATGAATCCAAGAACAGGATTATTCAAACTTTCTCACCAGTTGCTGAGAAGCTAAAACAAGAGGTGCAGTCACCAATCGAACTTCTCGAAGACGAAGCAACCCCGAAGACCCTGCACAAGCTCCTAAAAGGAAATCACGGTGCAGCCGGTTCTTCGCGACCCTGGCCTAATCAGAATCAGGCTTAGCGGAGCCGTGTTCCGAACGGAGGGCTGGCATCCTTCTTGCAGATCCTTACGTGATCATGGGAATCCTTGGGTGAGCGCGACACACGTCTCGCGACATCGAAAAGGGAGTCTGCCAGAGGAAAGCTCGCGAGGGGCGGCGGTGTACGTTGGTAACAATCTCGGATAAGGAATAAAGCTGACGCGGGGGTGGAAAGAGAGAGAGAGAGAGAGAGAGAGAGAGAGAGAGAGACAGAGTGAGGAGAGGAAGGAGGGGTTTTAAGGGTGCTAGTGGGGGGCAGATGCGGTACGACGAGGGATGTACGGAAAATAGAAAGAATTCAGATCACGGGACGCACCGGGAGAAGGCAAGCAAGCGACGAGGTGAGCTTCAGGAGCAACAGAGACGAGCCACAGGGCCAGAGAAAGGGGAGAGGGAGGAAAAAGAAAGGAGAAAAGGAGAAGGAAGAGAAAGGAAGGGAAAAGGAGTCCCTAGAACGAGAATGGAATCAATACGTGGAGGCAAGTGTGTGCTTCTAGTCCCACATGCGTGTTTCACTGCCTGGGGAGGCCAAACACGCGAGTTTCCGCGGGGGTGGATAAAGGCGGCCGTCCCATCTCTCCACCCCCTCGACCACCCATCGACCAACCCTCCGGGCCACGCGTGTGCGCCTTTGCGTGCGTGCCCATATACGAGAAATTCGACGGTATCGAGTGTTATTGGAATTTCTTTCCTTTCGTACCGTATTTTGCCCGGTTAATTCGACCAACCAACCAAGCAGCGGCAGCAACAGCAAAAATATTGAAGAATTTAACAATAATATTCTCCTCGAAGATCCAGATCACGCGTCGAAAACTTACATAAACCGAGAAATTAATAATACATTTTCGTGGAATAAGATGTGTCGTCGACGTTATATGTCATCAAACGGCGAACTAGAATTTTTATAAATTAGATAGAGTGTTGTATTTAGTGAATGCCAAATATATTAGTAGTGGTATTAATTTTTAATTTACTTTAATAATACTGCTCCATTTGCAAACTAATTCTACATATTCTACATATTGAAAGAATACATTGAAGGAAGACAGTTCTGATTAATAATTCTTCACATCAGCAGTCTTTTGAACTGCATTTCTTTTTAAGACAACCGAATTTGTTTTTTTCATCGAATGCATAACCTTGAATTTTTGGAAATTCTGACACAATGTGTCTTTTTTATAGTCACAGAAACGTTGAACGCAGAAGACCAGAGTTTTATTTTAATTTAAACGGAGACCCGAGTATAAATATTGTTATCCGATCCCACAGTTTCTGACAATTAATTTAAATTTTCGCATGTCTTATTATCGTCCACGGAAAAATTGACACGGCTAGGAGGAGTACCTTAAAAAATATGTTGTACAAGATTGGTTAATAAAATTATACATGATTCTAAGCATAGTTATATCCCTGTAAAGAAGGTCCGCAAAGATCTTTTTTGAAATTACGGGTGTCCTCCTATATTGAATGTTAAGAGGTTAATTATTGACGTTTCGTTACTTTTTCCGCAAAGAATAGTAACGAACGGGAAGCGTGCAGCATCCTTTTGTCTCGCTAATAAAAATGAAACTCCCATCACGTATGATTGATTCTTTTTGCCATCGTGGGGATGCAACATCATTTTCGTCCCTCCGACGATCTACCCTCCTGCTTATCTTACAGAATACGCAAGAATACGAGTGGTATAACCACGCCGGAGGAGAATGGCGAGAGGGGTATGGCGGAGGGGGACAATATTCTTGACTCTATCAATTCTCAACGGGAATGGTTGGCAGCCACCCATGAACTCTTTGACGTTGTTGATTTGTCTCGAAAGCCACCTCTTCCGCTTTCGAGTCCTCTGCCTGTCCAACGAATATACCTCTATCGCGTCGCCATATTGACATGTCCTCGTAAACATGTTGCAGTTGTTAAAATAAATATACAGACTCCTAGACTCTTTCAAATCCTTCTTCCTCCAGACGAACTTCCGTTTCGCTGGTAACAGAACTATACAGTCTGCAGTGTTTGGAAATGTCTGAAGTACGAAACAATGATTATTACACTGCGGATCTTTATATAAAATAAATATCGAGCACATCAATTGTAAGAAATAGTAACAGTATTATATTTATATTGTATTAAATTTATATTTATTTGTATTATATTTATATTTATTTGTATTATATTGTATATGTAACGGTATTCTCAAATTATTCTGGTACGTTTGCTGCTTTGTTTTCCATTTATTTATTTTTGCTATAAATCTAGTAAATCTACAGTCTAATGAATTAATATATAATACATAGTTCTCATATTATTTCTCATGTAATGGATCTTCATTAATCCTTTATCTTTATCTATGCTTTTTTGGAGTCTGCATATCCCAGGAGATCTGCGGCAACGATAGGACAAATGATAATTAGATTGCTGACAAAATAAATCCGCGGGATCAACGAAGATCCGGTATTGTTGACTGGTGTCCTAATTGTGCTTACGAATGCGCTGTTTTAAATGCAGGAGCATTACCGTGGGCCACGTGCTGATGCAGTCAGACCCGGCGAATGGAATTATCGAGGCACCGTGCGTACTCCCGTAAATACCGTGCAGCTTTACGAAATGCGAGTGGAATGGAATTAAATAGGATTTCCTGGCGTGTACTGCCGCGCGCGGCCTCCCCTGCGCTCTGAAACGCGTTCGCACTTAGAAACCCGTGCATGACGAAATTAAGTGGAATTAGCATGCTTCTCGCGTTCGGGTAGTCTCGCGAAAAAACCCCGGTTTTTCGGGAAATTGAACCGCCGAAACGATATCGCGTCTGGCAACATTTTGATATTCGCTTTTCTGTTTCTGATTCAGTCATATGACTCGCAGGGCATGTTAGAAAATTCGACAATTCTAGGAATATTGAAACAGTATAAAATCGAGTGAAATATTTGTCCACAATAAATAAAATCTCAATTTTTGTTATAACCATAATTCGATTTTAGAAGTAAAATTAGCTTCCGAAAATATTTTCAGTTCGTTTTATTGAAATATCTCTATTAACCTTGTATTGCGTGTAAAGCTTTTTAAAAAATCCATGTTTGTTCAGGTATTCTCATCTACTATTGCCACCCCTTAAAAAATTAATTTGTCTAAAAAACTATGGATCTTGCTGATTATACGTACACAATTAACGCTAATTTATTTTACGCTTTTTATTGTATTTTTAATTTAGTACAGCAATGTATAGTCTACTCGTTAGAGTCACATTTAATAAAAGTTTTAAAAATGACGTTTTGATATTATAATTTCAGAAATTATTTATCGTATTCTCGATTTACTTTCAGTTGTAAATAAACTATAAAATAAGAATAGACCGCGAATACAAAAACAGATCACGAATTTCTAAGCATCCCTTAAAGAGTAAAAGCATTGTTGCTAGTACAGTCGAGAAATTAAATTATACTCTAGCTTCAAAAATATTTAAAAAAATAATGATTGAAAAGTTAATTGACCTATGTGCTGATAAAAGAGAAGCTATGGCAACAGCCAAAAGTGCTCCGCAGCAATTACACGTAGAAGATATGGCGTTAAATTGTATAAATATGATAAATACAATAGCAATCGGTACGACTAGCAAAAAAGAATGAATTCGCCCGAAAATCTCGAAACCACCCACGCTCCCGATCATGTTCGACAGAAAGGGCTCCGTGAAAAGCATGTGCGCCCTTATCGGGGAAAAAATAACGCCCAATCAGGAGCGTAGAACGTGTGCAGCTCACCCCAGCCCGGGGATGCGTGTGTCTATGGAATTCGGAGCGGTCGCCATGACAACCCCATGCCTTTCTTCGAAAGATGTCCATAGGAGGCTGCTCCACCTTCGCTTTCCTCTCTTCCTCTTTCTCACTCTTGCTTTTCTTCCCCGCTGTTCGTCTAACGCGTTACAAGATTTACATGTGTCATTTTCGTGCGCGTGTCGGTGACCCGCCTTTTAACAATGATTTCGCGTTTAACGAGATGCAAACGAATCACCGCGGAATAAATTTGCCATTGTGACACAACCTGGCTGACGTCTTTGGACCATCCCCGACCCGCAAAGGTTGATTAACCTCGGTGAGACTGTTCGCGACGCCTCTCACATTTTGATCAATATACGATAAATTGAATTTTTACATAATTGTGACACCATTTTTCGTTGGAAGCCATTTTCACAAAGATTCGTTGAACATTATTGTCAGACAAATTTTCTTCATGCGCAAATATTTTTGAAAATTCGTACATCCTGAGATTCGCTGAACACAATAGCAATTCTAATTGACATTTTCGTACGCAACTGTCACAATATTTTGTTACCGTATAAAATTGGCTTCCTAGAGTACTAGGAGGCCAGACAGTAGCTAGATGCTAATTTGATATTTAAATGAGACATTGAAGCTAAGATAAATCTTGTGAACATGCTCGTAGGAACGCAAGTTTCTTTAAATAACGATAACAAAAGAGATAACAAAATATTGATAACTGGCATTACAATTGAAAAGAAACTCGTATCACTTTACATATCTATCAGCGAGAAGGTTCATAAATATAAAGCAGTAAAGTAAGGATAACATGTCGACGAGTTTATGGTAATTCTCTTACTGGCACGAAAATTGTACTTCAATGTTCCTACGAGACGCATGCGATTTAAAACTGCATTCCTTTGCATTGCGTTCAGCACAGCATTTATTCTCACACCACTTTTTACGGTAAAATCTGGTCGATTGTCTAAAACTAAATAATGATCAAGCGTGTACTCGTCGTGGATAAAATTTTCTATCAACAGTTTCGATTTATGCACTACTAAATTATGACAATATTATATTATACAAACGAGTGTGAAACTGTCTTCGACAAAATGCTTTCTGTCTATAAGGTAATAAATTCGAATTTTCAACATGTTAACTGCCGCGTTTGTCACATATGGCTGACACTAACTTTTAACTAAGTTTCAAAATTCATTTTAATTGTGTTACATTGAGCAAACTGAATGTCCTCAGAATGTTTAGAATACGACAGAGTTAAACTAAAATTTCCTACGGTAAATCTGAATTTTCTAGTTCGAGTTTCATTAATTAACCCATT
Organism: Augochlorella aurata; assembly: GCA_028455555.1. Lineage (NCBI taxonomy): Eukaryota > Metazoa > Arthropoda > Insecta > Hymenoptera > Halictidae > Augochlorella > Augochlorella aurata. The sequence goes on from CM052160.1 coordinate 4,788,186, forward strand.
GCCGTTCTTATTTAAAAGACAAGTGCTGGGTAGGATGGCTAAGAGAAGAGGTCATAAAAATAAACTATAAGAGTCATCGTTAAAATTATTCTCTTATACAAATAAATTTTTGCGTAGAATAATCTATTCTAGTGCTCAATGTTTTAACCGCAGAACGCAATGCAAATTCCAATATATCAATTCAAATAAAACAAGTGCCTTTTGGAGCATTCAGACCGGCAGCAGAATTTAAATCCCGAGCGCCTTGATATAATATATAATAATAATAATATATAATATTAATGACTTTGATATTGGTTTTGGTACGGCAATGACTTTGATATTGTGAGAATTTTATGGGAGGGTCCATATTCGGCATTTAACGTGTCAAGAGCGCTCTGTCGATGGATTCGCTCACTAAGGTCGTGAAGGGTAGGTGTCGACTGGCCCAAACTACCCAAACTAACTCATAAATCTCACAGTCGGTCTGCTAGACATCGATCGAGTGCCTTAAAAATAATTCCCTTATAAATAAATAGATAACCAAGTTTGAGCCTCAGGCCAAACGATAGATCAAAGCACAGATGCCGAAAGGCAATGCTCCAGGGGCGATTTGACGGACCGGGGGTTGGTAGAGCTGTCGGTCCATTTCGCATCCTGTCACCGAGCGAATTCCGCGAACGCCGAAGACGAGAGCCGGGCAAGGAGTACGCGCGTGTGTTTGGCCCGGAAGTCCATTCATAAATCTGGCTGTTTTCGAGTCTCCTCGGTGAAATATGATAATAGATGTGCGAGCGATGGAGAGCTGTCTGCTGAAGAAGCTAAATCCCAGCTAGAGAGGGAGAGAGAGGAGCGTCCGCGGGGCTAACCTCCGCGAACACTTACAGTCCTTTCTCCATTGTGGTCTCGCGTGCCGACAGCAGCTGAGAGTAACCGGCACCGTTCCTCACCTCTCTCTGTCTCAACCTCCACACCCCTCACGTTTCTCCCTCCTCTTTTTTTCTCCGCAATGTGGATTCTCGAGCGTGAGTTTTCCTGGGAAAGTTTGCAGATTACTCATGCGGATGCCACGGCGCATCGCGTCGGATAGCGAACTCGTTGAATAAATATGTTTCGCGGTTTCCTGCGGCTTCACTTCTTGCCGCGCCACTTTTTCACCCCACTTCCGGGCTGGCTTGCTGTCGATACCACTCGGCTTTCGATGCGTTCCGAATTAAAATTAACTGACGAGTAACAGAGCAAGACAATTGCTCATCGGAAATTGGCAAAGTATAAATTTTGTATGAATGTTTTTAAATATTTTATTAGATTATATTTCCAAATGTTGATAGTATATTGTTGGTTTTGACAGCAAAGTAGTTCTTATAGGTTGAACAAATTGCTTTTAATAAGTAGAATGTATTTTACAACGTTTTATACAGTGTGTTCAGGGCGAGACGTTTCCACGTTGGATTATTTGCGAACCATTTGTGATATGGAAACATTCGTGAAACGAAACTTATTGGGCATCAATAAGACTACATCGCGTTGATAATTTTTGTAAGACTCGTAGGAAAAAATAGAATTTAATCATAGATATGCCATCTACACTGGCGGTACTCCACAGTACGTCCAAACATGTGTTGTAGCTTGTCATAAGGATTACATAATCTAATAAATATAGTTATTCGTTAGATTGCTTTTTCAACGAGAGATTAAGCTCAAAAGAAAATATACAATAAACTATTAAGAATATTGTCTATACAGGAGTAACCTAATCTCATATTACTTCTAAACTGTTACAAATATGAAAAACTTCTATGAACAAAAGTTATAGAGTATGAAAGAAGCTAAATAATCTGGTAATTAGTTTTTTTAATAGTCTGCTATATTATTAACGTACGAGGAAGAAAAGAAGGAATAAAATTGACAGCGAATAACTGAGAGTTGCGGCAGTAAATCAACGGAGGAAGGCTGGTCCGGGGTTTCGAACAATATTCTTTTCGAGGGTAAGAGTGACAGAGATAAAGAGGGAAAGTGGCGGCGGTAAGCATTTTCCGCGGCGCCGGTGGTTAAGAGGGCTCGCTCAAGGGATGATAAGATGTGATGCGAGTTTTTATTAATACTCTACCTCATCTGCCAGTTACTCCTTCCACCGCGGGTCCCTAAAGTCTTAAAGAGATTACGGAACAAATGGCGAGGAGGGAAGAAGACAGTCACGAAGGAGCAAGAAAGATGCATCCGGAATTTCCGCACCCCTGTTTGCAGCAGAGTGGCAAGCCAAGTATACCTGGTTAACTGACGCTCGTGACCTACCTCAACTTGTCCCAAGCTTTGCTTAACGCAGCGCTGCTTTAAATGAGACCAGTGGCGGCAACGGAAATCTTAACGTAATTAGAATAATAATAAATAATGTATAAATAAGATTCCATCCGCATTGTTCTGTGTAAATCAGAATGTGAGGACAATGTTTATTGCTGACTACGAGGCGTTTTCTGATAAAGATATATTTATAAAAATTATCAAAAACGATTAAAAATGATTAAGAATCATTAAATTATTAAAGCGTTAAATTGTTGAATTAAAATTAAAATATGTATATTTTTGCATTTTATGAACAAGAACGACGAGAAATCAATTTATATGATATATTCCATTATAATGTATGCTTGGATTAATAAATTTATTCAATCATTTCGTATGAATGAATATTTATATTTTCATCAATTTCAAAAGAAAAAATTGAAACCGGTCATTTCGACCGACTCGATAGGGTTAGTGTTAACACTTTATCTAATGACAGTTTCCTAATAGATCCTTGAAAAACAAAGATCAATAGTTAAGACTTTCTTAATACGAAAACTACAATAGTCTCGCCCATAATTTATCAAATTAATTAGATTAATATAACCTAGCCTATTAATAAGTTTCCTGTAAATAAAGTGTTACAAAATCCGAAGTCTGGTCATATCATGAATAAGAAATGGAATACTCAAGGCAAAAAGTTTAGAAATTGAAGGAATGAGTCGTGTCAATTTTTGTTGTATCGTTCAAGGGTGATGGAGTTAGTTGAATCAGTTTTTAAAGACAGTTCCGTCCCGGTCCCTTTAACCTGTACACAGTGGCACAATTTAAGCGCCGACCTTGCGCTTGATAATAGTTTATGAAGCGGGGCCATGCTCTCTATGCAGAACGACAGCTCGTAGTTTGTTCGAGAGAGAAAGAGGCAGAGCTGGAGAGCGGGGGCGGGTTTATGTCCCGGAATTAATTAACCTAGAGCCCCTCCGACGGAAGCCATTCCACCCTCTCATTCTCTCGACGTGAAAGCGGCGAGCGTGCCAGCCATTTTGTCCACGACTCTCGCTCTCGAAATTCGATTACCCACTTTCACCACCCCGCGCGAACTACCCCCACACTTTTGTTCCGCACCCCGCCCTCCGTGCTTCTCTCTCTCCCTCCCTCTCCCTATTATTCGGCTGTTTCGCTCACTCTTGCCACCCCCTTTGGCACTGTCATCGTCCACGCGGTTTCATCCACCCTCTACAACTTAAACCACCACCCACTTGAGAGGTGGTCGACCGTTAAAGTCAACGGGCACGCGAATTCCATTCACGTTTCCGGCTGGTTTCGAATTAGTCACCAAGCTTGACCCTCGGGCTGTCTTAATATTTCATTTATACAGGGTGAGTTGCCTAACGTTTGCACTTTAAATATCTTTGTTGTTCGTAAAGATGCGACGATCGTCTTAATTCTTGAGGATTGATTCTCGTGTAACGGTGTTAAAATTAATGTTTAATTTTAATTCTTTTTAGAGCAATTCAAAAATCTATTGTAGTAGGTTTGAAGATCACAGAGAGACTTTTAAACTATACAAGAATATTTATTTAGCCCATTGTTTATTTTCATTTATTAGATAGTGCTTAAATGCTTATCTGGTACAGAACCTGTTTTGAATACAAAATGCGGAAAAATTAGAAAACTACCGCATTCTCAACAAAGATTTTTTTGGTATTAAACTTTAGCTTAAAATGTTTCGTACAAATCGTATAAATGAAAAATAAAATGAAATGTTTGGTTTAGTACTTGGAGAAAAGTATATAAAAAACAACAAGCTAAGTCTGAAATCGATTGGTCTATTATACTTTGAGTTATCTTACGCACCAATTCGGAAAATATCTTTTCGAGAAAAACGCGTTCAATGCTTTTACTTTAATTCGCAAGAGTTCGCCGCCTCGATCCACCTAAAAATTACAAAACCAATTATTATAGTACATTATACTGTTTACTTGATACTAAACAACCTTCGTTTAATGAATTTTGACATATAATCTATATATTAACATGTAATGACATTCATTTATTCAATAGATTTCTGCCAAAAAATGATGTTTATATAAGTTAGCAAATAGTTGCAACCAAGTATTACTAAATAATTATATCTATTCTATGAATGAATCATAATATTTATAAATTGATTGCATTTGAAAAAACAATTTAATTCATATTCAAATCGAAGGTTAATATCTTCCTACAGCTATAAAACACAATATTGACGTCGGTGTTTCACGATATTAATTAAACAATAGATGGTGGAAAATTGTGTCTACGTCTCTTGTAACGGTCACTGAAAAATTAATGTAGCTTTCCATTTTTATGGATTATTATTAGACAACGGATCTTTATGAAAAATATTAAATTTACTAAGTTGAAAATAATACAACATTATTCTTAAACTTTTAAATTGTATGTATTGTTTTGCTTTTCATCTGCCCATTTTTCTCATAAATGCATAAAATCCGCTACCTAATTATTACACAATAAACTGAATAAATAGAAGATTTCCGTTACCAATTAGAAGAATGCTTGTACAAATAAATGAACGTTAACGATTGCAATTAACATGATGCTTCGAGGAAGTCCTAATCGCTGCCGCTGTAAAATAAACCATAAAACAGGACACTAATTATTTCCTTTGTTCCCACACGTTTTGCATGCGTCATGAACGCATAAAGATCCACAGTCTATTAACGATGGATCGTTAGTAATTTCGATTGCGGCGAAATCTAAGATCGCCCGCCAAGCAGAAAAATTCTGCTACATTACAGTTCGCAGCGAGACCGAGGCTATTTCCCATGTAAATGTATACGGACATTCATCAGAGCCCCATTGTAAGTCTTTCCGTGCGGCACACGCGAGAAAGTATTCCGCCGTGCCGACTTGGTTCGCTTATTGCTTATCAGGGTATCCTTGAAAGCATCGCTGCACCACGCACGATCGCTGTAGGGCTGTTTGCCTGCCTCCGCCTATGATTGAATGCGTAATTTACGATGTTTTCGCGGTGAAGTTGACGATACTTGCCGATAAATCGCTGCGCCCGTGAAATATCGCGAGCGCCGGGTTCCCCGAAAGTCGGATAAGAATGTGCTCCCTTCTTCCCGCATAATTTTATGCTTGGCGCCAGGAAAAAATAAATAATCCTTTTCGAGCTTCAAAGTTTGCTCGAAAGTGGTTCATTTTAGGAAATTGATGGAAAATGCGGTCTTTTGCAGCTTAACCCCTTAACACGTTAAAATCAAGCTTAAAAATGTCCAAAAAACTAAGTAACTGGAAAATTAAAATTTACTATAATGGATAGTATTTTAATACTTTCGTAATCCTAATCGTTTTAGTAAAATTCAGTTTGCTCGAACAGATTATAATCACAGCGAATTTCGAAAACTATGTCGTTGACAGGTACATTGAATTAACAAAGAATAGTTCTTAACCAACAGGTTATTTTTCTTTTGGTATTCATGAAATTTGGAAACTGTAAAAATACTTTTCGTACAAAATGATGGAACAAATCTAACAATTCAATTATAGACTGTAATTAAAATGGCAAAAAGTCTAAATAAATTCAGTGTTGAGATTCTTATGAAACAAGACACGTTAGCCTATATTACTTCTAGTGCTTCGCATATTTGCGTTAAAAATTGAATCCTCGTTTAGCTTCGCAAACATAAATATTTCTTTTGAAGAGACGTTGTGTTTAGTATTTTGTACTAAATCGAAATAAAATTTAATTCTTCTATTATCGATGTCTAGAATTGAAGATAAATGAAGACGTGCAAGAAACAAAAATTGTCTCTTTCCCTCTCCTTCTATAATACTCTATTAGTTTAAAATAACACGTTCGTTATTTGAAGTCTGCTTCCACTTAATCTCTAAAATGTATTATAACAACCAACGAATTTCTGTATTGTTGTGCGTTCCCTGGTTTTCAAGACTGAACACATTATACACATCCCAAATATATTCAATGTCACAGACATTTCGTTCAAACTTGAAAAAATTCAACTGCACAGGATCAATTAAGTGAACCAATGTTTGATTTAATGGTCCCATAAACTCCGTACGGGATCTATATAAATCGGTAGCGGATATTTATTTTAAAAAACGAAGCTGGATGGTAATTGTTGTTTTTCTGCATACAAAACGATTCCGAATGCAGGAAATCGAGCGAGGCTTTCATGGCAGCGAGCTTTCGATCGTAACCGAAACACCGGATCACACGGAATCGGTTAGCAGAGGCAGGTGTTCGGCAAATGATACGCAGATGGCTGCAGACGATCGTAATCGGTCGAGTCGAAATTGATAAAAGATAGAGGGAACATTTAATTAGTGCGTTCGGACGTGTTACGCGCGCGATTGCTTCACGACAACGCGGGATCGAAATAATTATAGCCAGCACCCGCGGCTCGTCGCTAGTGAAATGACTCTTCGATTTATGGCTTCCGTGCTCGATGCTAATCTGATCGTGTATTTGGAGAAACCGGTCGTAACCCAATTACCAATTAATCGTCTGCGACAGTGCCGATAGTGTCTTTATCGTTTCATCGGTAATATAATATTCCACTGTTTCCTGAACAGACTCCAAAACCACTGTAAATTATTTATTTGCATTTCTGTTAACTTCTGAGCTCGTATATGCCATTTCTGTACCACTTTTATAAGCTGCACTATATGTTGATTGTCTTAGTCTGTTGGTTGAGGAATTCCGTATAATTACCGTTGTCACAATTTTATAAATTAATTTTATCGGAGCTAATTTCTACATTTTGGAACAATGGAAGAAAAAATAAATTGTAACAACCATTTCAACCTACTTAATGTATTTTATAGATTCTGTCAGCTATATGTAACTTTTTATTTTTTTCTCTGTTAGGTATGCAAAATTTTCTAAAATTAAATTTTATATTTCTTAATGCTGAAGATAACAATCAACCTTTCCATTATTAACCCCTTGCATTAAGATTTCTTTCACAACTGCGTTTATTAGTACTTCTCCGTCCTCAATCATCCGCTGTTACACTGGGTCAAAGTGTCATACTTTTATCGAAAAAGTGATATCGTCACGAGAAGAATAAAATTAACAATTAATTTGATATGTTCGAAAGTGAAGTATCAAGTTCGAATAAAGAAAACAATAGCATTGATAGCTTTTGAGTACCAGTTATTTGAAAACTGAACTGGGCTTGAGTGACCCAGCATGACTTATGTCTTCATTTACTTTCATTACTAGACTTAAGAATCAAATATTGCTTCAATATAGATGAAAATCACGTGTCTGCATAGATCTCTATTTATGTCTCCGGTCAACAATGTGTTTATATTGAAAGAAAATGTTGAACGTCATTTGCTACGAAGTGATTCCACGTTTACGTGGTCCGTGAAGGGACGATTCCCTCGTTACAGCATTCAAGAAGCGGCAAAAGCGAAAGAACGTCTGAAAGAAAAATCCTAGCGTCTCCGACCGATTGTTGTCGGAACGATCATTGTATCTCGGCGGTCTCCTTTCATCTTGTCACTTAAAATTTGTTTTGCCGGCAACTCCGTAGGGTCCATGGCAACGGCAGAATGGAGGAGAGTTCGATTCCATATGCAAATGCGTCGCTCTCACGACATTTCGCGCGTGGAGGACCCCCGGCGCGGCGGCCGCCTCGGGAATTTGAAAAGCCACCACCTGAGAACGTGTCAATCGGCCGACATAATTCGATTTGAATAATGAACGAACGTCCCCTATGCAAATTTCGTCCATTATAGAGGGACCTTGTAACGGTCCTCGAGCGACGTTATTTCATGCGACGAACCCGTCACCTTCCTTGAGAACCGCGGCCCAGCTTTCCAACCCCTTTTGATAATAAATCCCTGTTAATCTCTTAGCTGCGTGCGATTTGTATACTAGTCGCAAACAAGTGGTAATTTTCTATGCTACTGCGCGAATCAAATTATTACCACTTATTATTCAGAACAATAGAATTTCCTTAACGCCAATAACAAAGTTAACATCTCTGCAATTCCTTATAACTAACATTTAGCAACAGAACATGCCGTTATTGACCTGGATATCGATATGACTTTAATCCTTTAAATAAAGAAAGAAAAGAAGAGGAAAGATTTTTTGAAATAAAACATATTTGTTAATTCTAGATATTTTAGAACTTCTTCCTATTAACTTTTCTCTGTTTCCCAGCTTTTCAATTTATTTGTCCCTCGTATGGTCACGATGATAGAAAATCAATGCTATGGAAAACTTAATAGTTAACTTTATAAATCCCTCCTTTGAGAACGAAAACATAACATGAAATTAAACAAGTTTCAAATAAGCTTATTAGCGTCGTTCGTTACTAAGTAATCGAAGTGTAAGACATATTAGTTACGGCAATCGATCAATTGAAAACGTCGCATGAAACGTATTAAGCAGAGTGCTATCGATTAAATATTTACAGATTTTTGCATATATAGTTACACACTTTCAACATCGGATTGCATGATTCAAGGATTTCATGCGATGTTTAGGAAATTTGGATATTTTGAGAATTCAATTGTGAATTCAACTGACACTCAATTCTAAAAATGATATATCCACATAATTCTTAACTTATGTGTAATGTATAGAAACAATTGATGTTGATTTAATTTATATATATATATATTTCAAGAGAACAAATTATAATTAAAAGAGAAAATCTGTTATAAAATCAAATTAATTGGGATAGTGATCAAGCATGAAGAATTTCTCCATCCTTAAAGCGCCAATATTACTTTTCCTAAGAGAAAATATCCGAATGTAAAGGATTAACAAAAGCCTCCCTTTTAATTTTATAGAAAATTGCGAATTATCATTAAAAAATAACTACTTCATCAAAACAATTTTACCTTCACCCCGAAAAAATGTAACACAGGAATCTTTTAAGTACTCTTTACGCGCTGTAATCTTGTCGGAAGATATCATGATTTGTTTTCTAATTACAATACAATTCTTACCTCCAGAATCATGTTTACCTCACACCGCGAACAAGGGCAGAAAGAAACGCGTGCAAACTTCATTATGCGAAACGAAGCGCGCTGGTTTTATCTGAGGCATTCAATGAAATCAGCTCACCATTTTTTCCCCGAAAGAAAAAGTTGTAAGATGCTGTCGACGGATCTGGAGGAGCATGTGACTAACAATTGTTTACCTATTGTCTAACTTCCACGAACTATTAGCATGATGTTAATTAGTGTCGAGGCACAGTCAGCGCAAGGCGCACGCACTTATCTGATATTGATCTTTCGACCGTGATATCATTGTTCGCCCGGGAGTACATATTCAATGGCGTCAAGAAACAATTATAACTGTTATCCGCGCGAAGCCTGTTTATAGCGATCTCCATATAATAGCGTGTTCGCGAGCGTGGAAAGTTGAAGCTAGTGTATTATAATTTCCACTAACCAGCGTCGACTTCTAAATGTCAGTAAATGCTGGATAATCGTATCTAAATGAAACGCGTTGTTCGAGAGCTCGCATTTTTGTTAATTTCCGGCTTCGATGTTTTTCTATTCTGAATAGTTTTTGTCTCTGCAACTCGACCGGGGTTTTCCGCTCCTCGATTGCTATTATGGCAGCGGACTGGGTGGACCGTTTGTGTTCACCTCCCGCGCGCACGCGTTTTGGTTAACAATCCGACAGGAATTAAAAGCGAGCCAGAGCAGATATGTTGACACGTGCATACATTAGCAGCTGAACATCTGTCGGTGGGTAAAGCATGATGGACGGCCCTAATAGGGTCAGTACAATGGCGGAACGCCACCTTGAGAACTTACAAGGGAACGTATCGAGGTTACACAAAACGATTTTGATGAAATTTACGTGAGATGTAGTTCTCCAAAAAATACGCAACACATGTTTCTTTTTATCGACTGTCATCAGCATTGGAGGGGTGATAACAGTCCTTCGAATTGGGGATGAGAATCACGTATCTTGAGGCATTTTGGAAACTATTGATTGAAAGAAATCGAATTCTTTTCCACTGACAATTGACGCTAACTCTCTCATTTTTAAATTATTTAATTTCATTTTAGGTCTTCGTTTTTGAAAGATTTCTAAAGTTAACCATTTGCACTCGAACCTATTATAATTCTAAATTCAATATAGATTTTTTAATGTACTGTATTTCCAACTAACATGACTTATTGTTAGTGCAATTTATGCATCCGAAAAGTCTTGTGACCTATACAGTAGTTTCACTTCCAACAGTTTTTAAATATAAATAGTTTTACTAATATAGAAATTGATTTGAGACGTAATATAACAATTTTTAATGATGCCCCAGTGTCACCATTCGAGTAAAAGAGATTATTTATTTTTTCATAACATTGACTTTCTGTCATTTTGCCAATTTCACATCAGGGAACTAATTAAGTTAGGAAATTGAGGGGCAAAAGAGGGTATCAAATTTGAGCTCCAGTACATATTTAATTTTTTGCACTCGGATACCCCTATCGAAAAACATAACTGCTGCCCATTATGGTACTTTCAAAATTAAACATTTTTACACCTACACTATAACAACGATTTCATACATGATAAACTATATATCTTTATTTCTTCCAAATTAAAACAAATCCTGATTCTTTTATTATTAAAATCTAGGAATGCAAGTAAATAGAAACATGTAAGAAATAAAAATTGTCTCGTTCTCTTAGGGATATTATTAATAACAATTGATAATGACGAAGAGGATAGGCACATTCAAGGTTTTGTTGTGACCAGATTGCAGATTTTTATACAGAATAAAAATTATCTTTATCAATTTTAATAAATATAAATCTACTAGACATTTTTTTCTTTCTTTTTTAACCGTTTCAGTGAGTTAACAATGATTTTAGTAAATGTAGAACAAAAAATTGATAATCGTTAAGTCCGTCTACTGGTTCAAGGGTTAATGATTACTTGATAATAGAAAATGTGATACATTCAAAGTTGAATTTCAGGATGGAACAATCTGATACTATTTTCGAAAAACAGATCTTCGGACGAGAATGATTCTCAGTTGAATTTGTTCCTCGACGAGGGCCAAAATCCTTGAATTTACTGCTTCGATCTTGCCGGTCCTTTGCCGAATCCCCTGGTAAACGAGATTCGATGAGACCGTGTACCAATGAGATCGATAGTCTCCCCCTACAGATGGTACTGTCTTCCACGCCTGTAAGCATGCAACTGGAACTACACCTCTGTGCGGAGATCGGTTCCCCTAAAAGGATGCTACCATCTCCTTCTGCCAATGTGATGCAATCATTCTGCAGGCGCAGTCGTGTAATTGTATCTCGAGGGACCAAATCTAGTCTTGAAATTACAGAAAATGTTTACACGGTGTACTTTATTCCAAAGGATTTCTAAATGTTCATCGATATAACTAAACAGATTAGTTACAGTTCTTTCTATAGAATCAAATTTAATGGCCGATAGTAGAAAGAAAGTGCACATTGTAACATAATTTGTAAACAAGGCTGCACCTAAAAATTGTGGAAAATTTGGAAACAGTATCCCTGCGCTCCTAAAACCTAATCAGAAAGAATTTTTTGGTATGATTGAATTGTTATCATTTCTCAACAATAAAATTTAATCATTAATAGTGTAATGTAATATTGTAAAATATTGAGATAAAATGAAAATGCTGTTCCTATATTTCTAAAACTTTATTACAAAAACTTTCATCTATAGCCTAGTATGTATCTATAGCCTACAGCCTTTCTCTGCAGTATAATTAATAAAAAATCAATAAAAAAACGATTCCTAAAATCTTGTCAGAAATATTTTCTAAACATTTATTAAGGTAACTGCATAGACCACCCTGCAATGATCAGTAATTGCTGACGGTTGAAGATAATATGCAAATTATTACACGTGGGCTATTTTAAAGATCCGAGAAAGATTGAAGACGGCATTCCTGAATTTATAATTAATACCTTATCGCAAAGAATTTCAATCATTGAATTTCTAGATGCTTATCACTATAAGTGCATATTCCAACTGCAGTCATCGTTATTACTAGAGTAAAATGATCGATACCCAGAAATGAATTGCAAATTGCTACCTTGTTGCAATTCTGACTTCCTTAAAATAACATTCAATGGTCAGCGGTTCCAAATGAAATACAAATTGCTGTTTATTTATTTAGATTTCTCACCATTGGTGTTATAATATATGCTTGAATTAAAAGATTTGCTCAATTGTCTTCTGCGAAAAAGACTATAACGTTGAAAATCTCAATCCTTTCCTTTCGCATGTTCCGCCTGAGGGGACATAACAGATCTGTTGATAATTATGCCATTTTACATGTTATTCGACGTTTTCTATTTTGACAAATAAAACCAAATGTTCCAATTGGAGAAATTGTAAACCTCCTATCAACAGTAGAATATTAACTGTACAAATCACTATCGGAAGCTGGTTTACATTGCTTCATAAAAATAGGAAACATATCATTTATTCAGAATTTGAACGATTTTTAATCGATTTAATATTTTATATTTAATCGATATAAAATATTTATATATAATATTTAATATTTAATCGATTCCCCATAAATGTACCTTTACAATTCCAATCATCGTAAATAAAAGAATTTATTTACGTGTGTACTTGAATTTGACTATTTGACTATTTGAATATTTTATTCGAAGCCTTAGTTACCACTTCACAAATAAATACGATCCAGTTGGTAGTTGATCTGAATCAGCTTAAGATATAAAGGCACGAAGACATTAAGATTTAAAAATCGGTTCGAGATATCGGTGCAAATCTCGATTCGCCTCGATGCTGCTTAAACGTTGCACCGCAGGCTCCGTTGATGTTAACTCGCCGGGAAAACAACAAAAGGAGGAAGATTTTGTTTAAAAGGAGTCCGCGAGAGGTTTCTTTTTGCGGGGTAGGATAGAAGCCAGCGAGAGCACGGAGAAGAGCCATCCAGTCGGATATCGACGGGGCAGATGAACTACCAATAACTCAATGTGCGCTTATAAACTGATCAGACTTCCAACCCACTCTCCTCTCCCACCTTCCATCTCCGTACAATCCTCGAGACCTTCGACTCGACCCCGTTCCAATAGCTCGAAGTTCCTCTTATGCCCTCCATGACGACGACGACGACGACGAAGACGACGAAGACGAGGACGACGACGACGAGGACGAGAACGACGACGACGACGACGGCGACATATTACTTGAGACTCCTCCGGCAGAGAGTGAAATGCAAGCGAATTTACCGCACGATTTAACATCCCCTCCGACCTACGGGCACGAATCCGCCTTCTCCCACATATTCGTTGCGTAAGGAGGTAGGCGGAGGACCGAGAAAAATCGGAATTCGTAAACGGGAGTTAACCGAGTATCCTCTGTCCAAATTTCGACTCTGTGAGTTTCGGTTGTCTTATTCGTTTATTTTTACATGGCAATCTTACTGGCATTTAATAAGATGAAGTGTACCTCGATCGAAGAAATATGTATAAATATCTTTTTACACACTTATAATGTAATTTATTGCCGCTCGTAATCGCATGCAAGTTATTATATCGATCGTAATATGTTACGGCAATGACACATTGAAGATATCGAATCTCTTACTTCACCAATGAATTGCAGTGATATCGTATCGAGTAACACAACTGTGATGCAATGAAAGACCGGTAGTGTAGTAATCTGTTATCAAAGCGATGCACAATCTGCGGATTACCGTTTTAATAATACATACAGCGAACCGCGAAGTCATTTGATAAAATACTCCTGTTTTTCCGTAATTGATTTTATAATTGATTATCACATTTATTCAGCTGTTGCAGTCTCTTTGAAAAGTGTGTAAGTTACTGTAAGTATACTTTATATGTTTGATTTTACTCATACTTTGTTTAAATACAATACTTTTATAAAATATATAATTTAATGAAGAATAATCAAGTACATATGGTTCTTAAGCAGTTAGCAATTAGTGTTAATGTATATTCGTCAAAAACAGCTAATTGTTTAAGAAGAATCTGATATTCTTTATTAAATTGTATATTTTGTAAAGGAGTTGTATTTAAATAAAATATGAATAGAATCAAATAAATAACACAAAATGTTGCCATTGTCCCATGACGAATATACTCGTCGAAAGTAGCTTGTTTAAAGAAATTGAAGAGTATCGATATATTGCTTTTAACCTACTAGAATTATTAGAGAAATAAAGAAATTCCTAAGTGACTCCTATTTGTTATAACAAATGCAGACAATTTTTGTTTCGCATATAGATCGGCAGTGTAACTATGATTATTACTTTCAAGACTCCTCGCAGGTCGCCAGTGTTTCGGTAAATAGCACTTCACGCTTGGTACATCGTTCAAAGCGAATGAATTTCTATTTCCGGTCGCAGCAAATATTCTCGTTTGCGACGGACCACCCTGTACATGTGTATCAACTGTAACCGGACAGTCGACGTCGAAAGGCGCCGGGAATGGAAAAATCATGCTCCTGAATCGGCTGGAAACGCGACTCATTTCATAGCCGCCGTTATTAATGGTCGGACATACTGCAAACAAGTGTTTCTAATTAACCGTACAAATTGACATGTTCCTGCTCGGTGAAAAACCGTTGTCGATCGGGACTTTAACAAATTGGACGCGATTTCTAGGACACACCGTGGCCGTTTCCCGTCGCGGAAATAAGATTACGTGACGGCCGGCCATTAGTCCGCAACTTTTTCGAAAATAGAGAATAGATTAGAACGGGACACGCTGTGAACCGATTACCGGGACATAATGACGCCGATTGAGAAATTCTAAAAGAGTCCCGTGTTGCTGAAACACCGTTGTCTCGAGCCGGTGATCTACACGCAAGAAAAATGACGCGTCGTCCGCAGGTGTGCCTGTGAGTAATCTGCCGCGGCCTTGATGAGATAGTAACAAGGAATATTATTAAAGAAATATTGTTTCACCGCTGGAATCACCGACGACGATACCTCTCGGCGTTGATAAATACGTCACCGTTGAAAAAACAATCCCATTTGCAGATTGCATCAGGGAATACCGATTCCAGGATTCCTACGAACGCGAAATTATTTGTACCGGCGGGGAAAAAAGTAGCGGCGATTAGTATCACTGCGAGGGTGAGTATTTACGATGCCATTTGTCTTATTGTGCTCGCAGGATACCGAAAAAACCACTATCTGCGACGCAGACGCATAAATTGCAGGAGAGTCGATAGCGAATTTTTCACAGAATTTATTTCGAACGACAGCTGACTCGTTTATTCAGATAAGTGCGCGAGGATGTTGCAGCTTCGGTTACTGGTCGCACGTGGTTGAATAAATATGGATTAGAAATTGAAGCAACAGGTGTCACAAACGCAGCAATAATTGGTGTGCTTGTTTCGTTGGCATGTTTCCTGGCCGAGGTTTTAAACTTGCGTCTGTTGGAGTACGGAAATCGAATAATGGCGGTTTGAGTTCGGTCCGTTGCGAATTCTGAAATGTTTCATCGATTTATTGTTCTTCCACTTGCTTCTAAGGTATAAAAATTAACGCAGAATAATTGTATAATGTACATCGAATTTGATTTGTTGCGTAAATCATTTTCTTACATTTTGTATTCTTTGTGAGGCTAGCTTTGGATACAAAAAATATGAACACTGCATGAACGTGGTGTATTGCGTCCAAAATATAATTTAAGTTCAATGTAGAAGGTTCACTGACTGTCAATTGTGACGAAAGTTTCAAAGACTAATTTAAGAGAGCAACTAATTTGAAAGATTATCCTTACGTTTTCACGAATTTTTAGATTGACTCTATTCCTTTAGGCTATGTACCATAGGATATATGTATGTGTAGTTATTAAAAAGTCCTATAGACATGATATTTCTCAAATAAAAAGTTTCAAAATTAATTGAAAAATGCCTAAGAAAATTTGTTCGTTAAAGGTGTTTCGCTCCACTTAGAGAATGTTTAAACGTGTTACATGTCTATGCCGTTGTAGAAAGAGTATGTGTTTTATTTGGTTGAGTCGACAGAATAATTCTACGCAAAAAATCGTCTTGCAGCAGCAATAATATTCCTTGTTGAAAATTTGACATTGTTTCCCCAGTTATGAAAAATCCGAGAAAAATCTGAGAAAAATCTAAAAATTTACATCGCAAAATTCCTTACATCGCTTCAATTCTTATCAATTTCCAGTTAGCAGAAAATCCAACAGAATGAGCAAAACTTTCTACTCCTTCGATGCAATTATTTTATTCTGTTCGATTATCAACATTGAATCGAATACTGCAGATTTCTCACTTTTCTTCGCTTCTTATCGGTTCTATATTTCAAGAAAATTTAAGAAAATTACAAAAAATATATTATTCCTACGATGCAATCATTTGGACACTTTTGACTGTCAACGTCGCGCCGAATCGAATAATAGAGATTTCTTACTTCCATACGTTTCTTATTAGTAGACAGCAGATTTTATGCATCTATAGCATAAATACTTACAGTTTACAATAGCAGAATGACAAAAATGTAAAATATTAATTTATTATTTTCGATTTATTAAATTTATTAAAATGAAACACAACTTTTTATATATTTTATTTTATTTTATTTTCTGCAACCAATGCGAAGAATTTTTATTTTGCCAAACTCCGTAGTTTACTTATCAGTTTTTCATTAAAAGAAAATCCAACAACATTATCAAAAATCCATACTCCTCCGATACAATTATTTTCTCCTATTTAATTATGAACATTCGCTCGAATACAACAGATGTTTTACTTCTCTTCGCTTATTATCTATTCTCTATTAGCAACAAGCTCAACAAAATTACCAAAACCATTGACCCGAATACGATTTTCTACCTCTCTGCTTCTCATCACCATGGAAAAAATGA
Source organism: Augochlorella aurata (assembly GCA_028455555.1). Lineage (NCBI taxonomy): Eukaryota > Metazoa > Arthropoda > Insecta > Hymenoptera > Halictidae > Augochlorella > Augochlorella aurata. The sequence continues at coordinate 4,805,346 of CM052160.1, forward strand.
ATCAGTGAAATGGTTACATGTCTTTCAATCTGTTCGAGCTATTGGAACGAAAAATATATTTTTATTTAGCTGCTGTTTCTCGCAATCAATTTTGATTTCGCATGAACACCCTCAGCGTGCTTATTGCTTCTACATCAGCAGAAAATGCAATAAGATTGCCAAAAATTACTACTCGGTCGATACAATCATCCTATCCCGTTAGAATGTCGCCCAGTACGCTGTGAAAACGGAAAAGAAGGCAATCCGAAACGCGGCACCGAGATTACACGAAAGAAGAGCAGTGGATATTCGCAGTGGAAGAAAGACTTACCAGCTTGTCGGGCAGAGTTATGCGAGCTGAAAGACGTAAATATGCGTCTCTGCCATGCTTCGGCTATGAAGGCCCGAGGATGGTGTAGAGAGAGAGAGAGAGAGTGAGAGAGAGAGAGAGAGAGAGAGAGGTGGTAAAAAGGGGGTGGGGAACGGGTAGAGGGCGAAGAAGAGGAGATAAAGGAAGTTCTCGTACATAGGTACAAGCGGAGGTTTCGAGATACAAAAGGCTAGGCGAGAAGGAAGGTGGTTAGGAGCTAGTCGTAAACAACTGTCGAACACAATCTCCTAATGCACGCCTCTTCTTTGGCACACGGGACACCCCTCTGCCCTACACCATCACCCCCAGACCGACCCCCATCTAGATCGCGCAGCCCCGTTCGGTAATAGGAAGTTATATTCGCGGGATTCACGAGACCGGTGCCGTCGAACTTATCTTTCGCGGTTTTTTCCTGGAGCTGAGGGTACGGGCCCGTAAACATAACATTCAGACCTCGTGAAATTTATATTGATGGAACACCGAACGTCGTTCCGTTAGTGCATTGCACACCGTTCCGTCTGGAGGATCGCGTTCTGTCTCTGCGATGTGCAGCGACTACGAGACTCTATCCAAGAGAATCGAGATAACTAATTTCATTTTCTATCGAGCTTTCAAGTTGCTAACATTTAGTAAAGTATGTCTAACAAGCCTTTTATACTACAAGTTTCATTCATAACTGCATTGATTAGCGCTTGAATAATTTGGTTCGATTTAGCAGGTACGAGATACTAAGCACAGCATCTCTATTAAATATTTATTTATTGAAAATTAAATTGTCTAACACAAATCTTTCGAATACTAAAAGTGACTAACGTGTCTGATGGAAAGTGTGTAATTAAAATAAGAACATTCTATCATTTTGTGCGAAAATAGTTCTTACAATTTCGGTAACTTTAACCCTCGTCCGTCCTGCCTGACAATTTGGTATAATGGACAATTTTACAAATTCATGGATATTGAAGAAATAATTTGTTCTATAGCGCGTTTCATTAGTTCTAGATTTTACTGCGGTATTTGGGATACAAAACAGTCAAAACACTTAGTACAAAATTAAATTAAGATTCGTTGAACAAATTACTGTGATTTTGTTTGAATTTTAGGGATTAATCAGCGATAAATTTTCTTACGACACGATGCCATTTGTTCTCTTAGTTTATGAGAATAAACAAATGAAATAATTGCATTTATATAATAAAAGTAAACATAAAGTTGCGTAATTACTGATTATTCACATTTCTTCCATTTTCCATTGGTTCTCCGTTCTCTTTCTTCTCTGTTTTCCTTTATATCCTTTACATCCTATTTTCGATTTTCGCAAGTTATCAGGCTTCAATAAGAACATTGAATATCGAAGCGTCCATATTAAATCTGATATTCAAAACGTCAGAAATAGACTTCTATAATTAGACGGCGGAACTCGAATAAAATGACGGTTAATAAATCATCGACGGCTTATTATTTCTATTTTATCCGAACCCATTACCTTAACCATGTAAAGGAAGATAGCTCATTTTCTCCGGTGGCAATCTGGATATAAAATAGCTCCTATGCTGTTATAAATCGTCCGAGTTTGCCGGAGGATTTTTTCGCGCTGCGTTTTACCGTTACATAAAGATTTATAATTTGCCGCGGAAAATATGATCGCTGATATATGGTTATCAATCTGTCCCGATCCGCAATTTGTCTCATTTTCGCGAGCAAAAGGCCGCGAAACTCTCGCAGGAAGAGTTTCCGAACAGGTTTGCACCTCTTTTGCAGGCAACGCGCACCGAAGTCAATTATCCGTGACCGGAGCGAAGCGACGCCGCGCGTTCTGTATTTATTCTAAATTATATTAAACCATGGTCGCGCGACCGTTCAGCCTGAACGATCCAACACTCTCTTCGCGAATCCTGAACCAATAAACCGTAATCGAAGCGACTTTTCTCTATTTCCGTGTACCGTTCCACTTGCCACGGCTAATGATACAAGCGGATGCGCTACTCTTGGTTACAGGCGATCCGACCATTTGAATCTAATAAGATGGCGGGAGTTTCTTAGCGGCCTGGCACACGATACGCTCCGCGGCTCGATCTAATTGACGACACCGCGCTTCGTCGCCATTTCGTCCTCTATCCCATTACATCGACCGAATCCTCGGCCGTCGGGATGTAATCTGAAAGATGGTTTACAGTACCTGTTATGCTATCTAACTGCTCCGTTTCATAATTTCCTGCAAGTTGCGTGACAAGTGGCAGAATGTTCGACCAGTTCCGTGTAACACCATTTTTACCGAAGGGTCAAAAGACCACTTTTTAAAATATCAATCCGGCTGTTTTTATCGGAGAGGTCAATAGACGCTTCGTACAATTTTAATATTTAACTATTTCCAAAGTACAATCAGGCTTTTCTTGACTTGATTGTTAAATTTTTCCAACGGACATTATCAAAATAATTTGGCATGAATTGGTGTAGATTCTATGACTCTGCTGCTGGATCTTTGAGAACAGGTTCTGTGTTAAATTGAAATCTTGCTTCAATGCTTTTGATACAATTTATGTTAAAAATAAAATTCGTTTCGTGTAAAATTAAATGTTTTACCCCCATCGGTGGCATGGACGAGATATCTCGCGACGCAATGTCGTTCATTAGGTGGCATGGACGAGATATCTCGCGTCGCAAAATCCTTCGTGCCGAGATATTTCATCCGTATTATCTTATTTATGGCTTTGCAGGGCAAAATATGTTGTTCATGCCAATGGGGGGAAAAAGACGAAACAGAAATCTACACGTCGTTTATATTGTGAAATCGTTTGCGACGCGAGATGGTGTCAGATATTGTAACTATACTGTAAATGTTTGATGTACTTCATATTTTATTTAAATACAACATTTCTATATAATATTAAACTTTTTTATTAAAAAATAAACAAAAGAAAAGAAAAAAAAAATTAGTAAGTTTTGCTCTACAATCCTATCCTTTTTAACCATTAACCCAAATTATTAAAGAATGAAATCAATGTTTATATAGTTTCTGTATCTTGTGTAATTCTGTTTGTTATTCAACTTTCAGGGAACGAATACTGTTGGAAACAAGATCTGATTTGCTTTAGGGCTTCAAATGTCAATTATATTAATAATTGGCTTCGTATCAGGTAAAATAATCAATTAAACATAACGAACTTATATCTCTTTTGTAACTATTTCTGTAACAATCAGTTTTAATAAATAGTTCGCGTAACTTACACAATACTTACATAATATAAAAAATTTTTATAATTCTACTTATTATTCAATATTTGTAATAGAAATATTGTTCACATGTTTCTCCAATTATATTAATCTTTTATCCACCTAAATGAAACTAAAATTATATGGCAATATTAGCAATAATTTAAAAATCAATAACTGTTCATCGAAAGCTTGATCTGCGATGAATAGAAGGAAATCTTAACGACTTTTTCGAAAGAAAAAAGTATTACACACAGTATTATACAAAATACAAAAGTAATTATAAAATATCGATGAAACCAGAAATGCTGCAATAAATTCTTTCTAAAACGAGTGTAGATAATAGCATGACTTATATAATCGAAAAAAAATGCGTAGAATGTCAGTTCCGCATGTAAAATGTAAAAAACCGATTCACGCAAAGTAGCTCAACTTCTCAAGGCCAATACGTGATCATAGTTCTGCTTGACGTAGTTGTGCATATTTATTTATAGAAACAAGCTGCGTAATTAAACTACCTTACAAAACAAAATTGAATAATCGATGCTATGACAGAAATAAATAGCGCAACTTTACGCAAATTGCAATCGATCTAGAAATTAAAGGTCTCGCAGGAATTTATCACTTTCTATGACTAAAGACGTGCAGAAACATGGTATGCACTTTGTTGCAGCTATGGGAGACTTTATCTACGGTATTATTAGCAAAAGTTGTACAATTTGCAACCAGGAAACAGACAAGCTTCCTTATCGCATGGCTCAATTAACTTGCGAAGAAGTCGCTCAGGTACACGCCCGGCTACGAGAAATTAGAGATTGCCGAAAAAATTCGAGTCAATCGTGTTCACCGGAAGAGCGGGGAGGATCAGATAAAGTTGCAACATAGTTCCAGGAGCGGCCGGCTTCATGCAGGTGCATCCAGTATGATTTAAGCACGCACAAGTATATTATGTAGCTGGCCAATGCAGCAACGTGCAGAGGCGTTTGCTTGCAACCTTCTCGCTCGCGCGTCGTCCCTGCACGCGTGTACGAGAGCCATCAACTGTTCGTTAGCTCGAAAAAGGCGATTTCGGCCCATGTTGTGCCACTGCGAAATTATTGGGTGCAGAAGTCTTGATCAAATTTTAATATTCGGAAGATAAGATGATCGCCGAAATTGGGATAGATTTCTCAGGAGATCTACCGTTAATACGTGGTATAATATGTAATATGACGATCGTTATGTAATGGAAGCAAAACGCAAGTTAAAAAATTTTAATTCAAAGCAATCGTACGGTATGCAGAAGAAATATCCACAAAGTGTATAAGAATGTCGATTTAATTGCTAACGTCGTCGTCCTTTTTCTTCGAAGACCATTTCTTTTCGGAGCTGCTATAAATAAGCGAAAGTATAATTTTTCTCTTTTCAAATGGTAGTTTTATAGGAAATATCTGTGTCGTAATCTACATTGAGATCAGTCGTGAACACAATTTTCTTATGTATTTACAGACGTTTGAATTCGTAACATTTCGCAGACTGAGCACATCTCCGGTTACATTATGCAAAATCATGTTAAAGTAAAATAAACGATGCGTGGCATAAGTAAAAGCTGCAAGCTTAAAAATAAATTCAGACTCGTTGTCGTGCCACACACTTTTACGAAATTATTATAGTTCAAATATTAACAATTTATCTAAACTCGGAAATACTATGCACGAATACTTTTTACATTGACTGTATATACAAAACACTGTTCCAATACATTCACAGCGGGATTTTGGAATGAAAAATTTCCAGTACTCTTTTTTACATAATGTAATTTAGAGTTTGTTCGAGAAAGTCACCTATGTGGTGATTTTACTTACAGCTATAAAAAGGGGAAAAAGAGCAAGCAGATTCCTGATCGAATCAGGATCCGTCGAAACGATGCTAAATGAATGCGTAATTAAAAAGGGATGTACAGACGTCTATAATTCCATGTTTAATTGTGCGGTTTAATTAAATGGGCGATTTTAATCACCGACACTTATCGAACGAGAAAACGATGCTGCTCGGATCGATATAAAAGACGCTCAGAATCGAGTTGGCGGCGTTTCATAAATTGTCGGTATAGATAGCGGATGGTTCTGTCATAAAGTATATATTAATTAGCAGTTCCGTCGCGTGCAATTGCAAATGAATCTACTTATTGATTTATTTCATTGCCATCTGACTAACAGAGTTAATGTCCGAACTTTACGATTGCTCATATTGTTTTCTAATCGATCTCGGCAAATGAAACAGGGTACGAGTTCGTGGAATGAAATCGCCAATGAAATCGCCAATGAAATCGTCAATGAAATTGCAAATGAAATTGCAAATGAAATTGCAAATGAAATTGTAAATGAAATTGTAAATGAAATTGTAAATGAAATTGTAAATGAAATTGCGTTTGTCTTACGTACAATACAAAAATAATATTTCGTAGTGTCCTAGAATGTCTTAGAATTCCCATGAAATAATATGAAATAATTGTTTGTTACACGTTTGTTACGGACATTGGGATAATTTCTACTAAAAAATTTCGCAAGTTTGGAAGTTCGAGAATTTGTTTGTGCATCGTTACGCGTACACTAACTTCGGCAAACGTCTGATGAACGAACGTTTGAATCAGTATATGAATATGGAATTTAAATAAATTTTAAAAACATGTTTTATGTCTCATATAGGGAAGACGAACAACGAGGAAAAATTGAGCCAATAAGCATAATTTGATATTGAATGAAATGTTTCTTAGAGGCTTTTATCTACTGTTGATATTTATTGTCATCGAAGTACTTACTGAATAACTTTTGTTCGAATATTATATTACTTTGTAGTGGATCAAAATGCAGTAAATCTTACTACTTTAGTTTACTAACCTCAAAAATTGGCGACTTCTATAATGACTCACGATCGTTAAAGATTCATTCTATTTGTTGTACCGGTAACGACTGTTCGTCGTGGATGAATATTATCCGCGATCAAAATACAATTCTCCTCATCGATACTGTTATAAGCAATTGAAATAAATTTTACACGCAAATAACTACTATCAGCGACAAAATTAGTTACCCTCATCGATAACTGTCATGAGTAACCAAAATAGATTTTTTCTCATCAGTAATAGCTATCAACAATGAAAATGTTTCCGTTATTCGTAATTATTATTTGTAACAAAAAAATATTTCGATGGAACAAATAATTGTTATACTATGATAATATTTCATTTCTGTTGTAATATTTGAGGTCTCAAATTAAATTACTAAAAATTCTATTTAAGAATTGATTGTAATATTCTATAAACATAATAATGGAACAGATTTTTGGAACACATTATACAGGGTGTCCCAAAATGTGTCTAGTAATTCTGAAATGGGAGGTACCTGAGATCATATCAAGCAACTTTTTCCTTTTCAAAAATTTTCTCCGAGTCATCGTTAACGAGTTATTATCGAAAAACATTGACCAATAAGAAACGAGTACCGTTGACGCGAGGCAGTTGAGCCGCCTCGCACCAGCCGGGCTCGCTTCTCATTGGTCAATGTTTTTTGTTAATAACTCGTTAACGATGGCTCGGAGAACATTTTCGAAAAGGAAAAAGTTGCTTGAAATGGCCTTAAACAACTTCCATTTCCGGATTGTTTTTCAGACACCCCGTAGATCTGATCGCAGGATCGCCGTAGGGCAGAGGCGATCGGCATCGATCGTCGATTATTACTGGCGTCATTATCAACGCACGCCTCACGAAAAGATAAACAGGTCCGGAGTCCCGTTCGTGCGTTCGGAATCAATCGGTTTCTGCGAGCCGTATCTGTCTGGATCAGATGAAACGCGCAGCGTTCATGCAATTTTAATCGAATGATTGCACAGTTCGGATATAAGCGGGTCGGCCGTCGTTCGACGAATCAAATTGCATTGTGCCTCCGACCTACCATCCTGGACCGTAACCGACGGTTAGATCATTTTCGTGAATTAGCGATCGAATTCTTACTTAACTGTCCAACGAGACTGCGGAATGCAGACGATCGAATTCGATTCGAATGATTCCCGCGGCAAATTAAACGTTCAGCGCGCATGCATTTACCAGCTGTTTAATTCGTGCTCTCTGAAATTTCTGTTATTCTGTAATTGATATCGTGCTTCTGGCCATTATTCGCGAGTCTGTCATCGTGCAATTATACAACTGGATTTTTCTGTTACCACTGAAATACTTTGCGAATACATTCAACTTATGTTGCTTCGAGGATTTATTACTTTCTCAGCTAAGCCGAGGTCTGTTCATCTACTACAGTGCAATTTTCTTCAGGCAAATTTTGAAATTCCTTGCTTGAATTTTTTCTCAAATTTTGATTTCCTTGTTCTGTCTTTGCGACACGAAACTTTCCATTTTTTATAATGAATAGTATACATAGATATTTATTTTCTTTCTTGATGATCTCAACCTCTCGCACTATAGTAACGAGTCAGACTCATAACTAAATACGAATGTTATTAATTTCTTCCAAATCGAAACAAAATTTGATTCTTCTGTTATTAAAATCTATGAATGAAAACAGAACAAAGAAGTGCATACAGAAGTGCTAATCAATCTAATTAGGAAATAAATCGTAGCGATGAAAGTGATACAAGGATTAATGATTTGAAAGTAATACGTTCTTAAATCCTCAAATGTTTTTACTATCTTATATTAGTTCTTATTTTCGTCCCCAAATCAGCGGTAAAAGAATCAGATTGCGGATATTTTTGCAACACAAAACTTGCTTGCATAAATTGTAACAAAGTCAAATAAAAATTTTTTCTCTACTTAATAATTTCAATGAGTTCAAAATAGATGTCCTTAAATTCATTTAACATTTTTATTGTTCAAAATGTGATCTACCTATTTGTATTATAAATGCATAAAAGCCGATGTCTAGCGACGATGATTACTATAATTTGAACGATTCGGTACAAAATCTGTTCAGCTGTACTGTCTGTTTCAGCTATTACAATTTATACAGAACAAACTGCACCTATAAAATATTGATATCTGCTGCTTATTTCATAAAAATAGCGCGTTCTGACATAATTCACAGCACTTTGCAAAGCATTATAAATTATCAGATATTCGTTGCAGATTTGCCGGGGTTGGGCTAAGTGGAATTTCGCGCAAACTCATTAGCATTTTTCCTCGGCAGGCGATACGTTCTTCTAATCGTAGAGTCATGCGAAATCGACTGGAGAATTAATTGAGGTATTCGTGATATTTTCAATTTTCCGGGAGAACAGCGTGTCAAGGATCCCGGTGAATACTCGTCACGCCGAGGAAAGAAGTGAATCGTTTTCACGATGGTCGCCGGCTTTAGAAAAATATCTAACCTAGATGTATTATGCTATACAATCTTTCACGGCGGTGTTGGCTGATCATTATGCAAATCAGTCGAGGCCGTTAGTTGATCGTCTCGCGGCGCGGTCCGCATCGTTTGCATAACTTTAATTATTTTGTTAGTGCCGTATCTATTACGGGACGCGGAAAGAATTTATGTGTAATAAAATTACAAAGACCGCTAGACTAAAGTATTCCGCCACATTCTTCACGAATTTCTACTATGTATAATTATTCGTGCGTTACATTGGTCCTCAAATATTCAGGATTCAATTAACTTTTCGTCCGGCATTTCCAACGAATTCTTCAATTATTTCGGCCGCTAGAATAATTTCACGCTATCGTAATATTTATTTCCATTTACTAACACTGCCTGATGATGAAATTTATTTCTATATTTAATAAATATTTTTAATTTGTCAGTATGTTGACATTTCAATTTTATAAATTAGTTGCAAAATTCTCTAAAATTGTCAAAATATTACTGAACGTTTCTATTAAGTTTGTTGATGATAACATTTTATTAATAATATTAAATGCAATATTTCATGCACGATATTCTCAGACATACTGATAAGAATCTCTATCGCTACTCACTTTTGTTCATCATGCGATTATTCAATTATATTAATTTAATAAAAATAACTCCATAAGATTTAATATTAATTTAATGTCAATACCATTAACATTGTACGTTTAATTTTAATGAATCATGTGATCACTATTACTTATGTATTTTGAATCTAATTTTATTGTCGAAAGATTGAATACAATTAAATATTTTCAACATAAGAAGTGATACTAGAGGCCTCGATCGTCCTCCTTCGGTCCGATGCATCACAAGATGTCCGCGGTCGTCGTCACGGTAAAAAGTGCATCGGCTTCCCCCTTTTTTCAGGACGACGCGACGTGGAAAAATTTTCGCCGACGGGACGAGAGAATTAACACGGCGGTCTTGTACTCATTAAAGGGAACAATTACACGCGCCCTCCATCACGAGATTTTTATCGATGCCCAACCGCCGTTAATGTCTCGCTTTTTGATCGTGTTGGAGGCTCAGCCGTTGCACGACACCGATTAAATTAATAACACGTTTCAGCGGCTCGCTTCCGAGTTAAACAATTAATGTTCCGTCGCGCGTATATCCAAGGCGACCTGCACACAATTTACGCCTACGTACAATGTTGCACAAAAATCTGGATACCGGGTGCACCGTGAAACAGGAAAGCCAACTGTTAGATAACACAGAATCTATGGTAAATATAATCTTGGAAGTGAAGTATAGCATTTTTTGAAATTAGACTTCTTCTTTGGCAAATCGACTCTAAAAATTTAATACTGCGACTGCAGATTTTTATATAACATAAAAATTGTTTGCGTTAATTGTGATATATAGGAACCAAATGCAAATTTTTTTCATTAATAATTTGTATACCGCCATACTTAATTTCTTTTAATTCTGGTACTGCTTTTATTTGCTCTTTTTCATTCATGTGCATGATGCATAAGATCTGCAGTCTATCTATGGCAGTTAAGTTTAATATTTTTTCTGAGATAAATGTCAATTTAATTCTGTATTAATGATTACAATAAGTAATTACAATTTTTTAACTTTTTATCTACATTAATATTTCAAATTTTATTTAGCCATTCTAATCCGCTCTCCAATTATTGTCTATTATTATTAATATATTGTTCTATGAACAATAAAACAAATTGTTAAGTTGCTGTTCCCTTCTTCAATCATTTATAAAACAACTAATGAAGATGAAAATTTCCATGAAGAGCGACAGTCCAATTATTTCATAGTATTTATAATTTTAAACAATTCAATTTATGAAAAGTTTATTGATCTTTTCAGAATGTCAGCGGAAGTCTCATTGAGTCTTAATTTGCAATACATAATTGAATTATACTGAAGTTATAATGGATCTCAAATAAAAAGTTGTAAAAAATACGTTCATCTAATCCTAAATAAACAATTCATTGTATTTTACTCTACACTACTGCGTACGATAAAGTAAAAACCTGGAAAATAAAACGATTACTACAAAATGAAGTAGATCACTCATACATATGATAATATATAATAACATGTACTATCATAATATATTAATTATATTATTCATATAATCATCATAATATAATATATTAATTATAATTTTAGTAAATTGAAATTATTGCATCAACGTCCTCAGTCTCCTTTAATCATTTCTCTACTTTATATTTCATCTATCCATATTTACCATAAAATGTACAGCACCCGCAATCTACTCATGACTCCAGCTCAAATTGCAAGTGGTATGCCAGTCCAAATTGAGAGTGGCATTTCCAGTGCAAAATTTATATTCGATTCATAAATAACGTTCGCGTTACCAACGAGAATCTCCAGTTTGTCGGAGGTTGATAAACAAGTGGATCGCACATTGGTGCCCAGGATAAATAGCGCGGCCTGTCCGCAGCACCTCGAAACGGGCACCGAGGCCGCAAAAAGTGTTCATCAACATAATAAACAGATTATACGTACGGTTATGGTGGGTACAAAATGGCACCTCGTTAACCGGAGAATCATTAGCGATCGCGGTCGCATGTTCGCGCAACAACAACGGGCTCCCCGCGCGGTCCGTAGAAAAAAGAAGGCCGCGTTTAATTCTTTGTGGCATCCTCGGAAACGATTATGAATACGTTTCGCGGCAGAAATAGAAGCTCGTAAGCAGACAAATTAAACGGGGAACGGACACGCAACGCTCTCGAAGATGCTTTCGCGCGCGTGGGCGTCCGCAAACGTTCCGGACAGCGGAATCGGCGATGTGCAAATCAAGGGGAACACGGTGTTTAGAAATTCACGCGAGCAAACAGTCCTAGAATAAGACTAGGCCCCTTCTCTACATAATGTATTCAAATTGACACCTTTTCGAGAACCCGTAAACAGATTTAAATTCATAGCGGCCGCGGCGCGCCACGCGTTTAACGTTCCTTTCGCAATATTTGCGTTCCGCCGGCTAAACACGAACAACCTAACCGACAACCGTGCTGGAATTCAAACAGAGGGAACGCTCTTCTTCTTAGAAAAATTAATACCTTCTGGATTTTGTACGCACGGTGTGTCCACCGGCTGAACGAGCCAAGAAAAATTTGATATTTTGTCGCTGATAGGGTAAACAATTTCTGATTGCGTATAGTGTCACGTTGACAGCACTAAGTGACGTTGATAATTTCAGTTGAATTGTCTGCAATATTTGTTGTGTAGTTAACTCTCCGGTCATCTAACCAGTTAGCTGTTTTTGACGTACAATGGTCGTAATGTAAAACGTGGCATTTCATGACGAGTATACTCGTGGAAAGCGGCCAACTGGTTAAAAAAGATATGATATTCTTTATTAAATTATTTATTTTATAAAACTATTGTATCTGAAGCAAATATGAAGAAAATTGAAAGTATATTATTACTGGGCTGCGAATTTTTATGTAAAATAAAAATTGTCTATGATTAATATACCATCGTATGTTAATTTATGTTAATTGTGATCCTGTTTTACGTCTTTTTAAAAATATCGCGGAGTCACTGACGCGCTCATCGAATGCACTCGAACAAAAAATTCGTCGTGAAAGAGTTAAAGGATAGTATTTTCACGATTAGCGTTTCAATTACGGCGAACGCGCGAGGCCAGCGTGTGATACTTTCCGTAGATCGGGTAAGGATGGATGAATCCTCGGCTGGCACACGCACGACCGATTATGGAGCCGTTGTTCACGGTAACGCGACCCCTTCTTCTCATTAGAAACTTGTAAAACTCTCGGGAGCGCTGCGCGGCGTGCGGTAATGCTAGAAAGGAGACGGAGCGATAGAGAGGAAAAAGAGGCGGAAGATGTTCGTGGAGAAGCGAAAAGAACGAGCCGAGGGAGACGAACTTGGAAACCAGTTCCTTGGGCGTTACTCGAACCGAGGAAGAACGATTTCTTTCCCACGTGGAAACGCCGAGCCGCGGATAAATATACCTGTAGCTCCAGCACCTTTTATAGCTATGCGAGATTAGTCATTGGAAATTCACGGGTGCACGTGTGCCTTCTTATTTCATTCCACCATCTTACATTGTGAACGCGGCCACCGTGCATCCTTCGTCGGCGCCAAACGCAATTCAATTTACGCTTCAACCATAAGTAGATACAGTGCTATTTACATTCGAATTAATTCTACACAATTTTAGAATTAACCTGTCAGCAATTACTTGATAGTACTCAACCTTTTCAGTGGTTCGTTTCATTTTATGAACGTGCATTTGCGTGTTTAGTTATATTTGAGCTTCGATTAATATACTTGATCAAAGCAGTGCATTTGCTGTAAAATTGAGATAAATGCAAATAAAACACAAAATGACAAAGTTTTAAAATGACAAATTAACAAAATAACAGTTTTTTTTAGTCGTGTCTCTTGAGATATTCTTGCTTTTTATAGATCTAGAAATATTATTTATCTTCAACTTCATTGTTAGTTACGTAGAGTAAATTTGTAAATACATTTACCGGAAGTATGCTGGTGGATCTATAAACAAAGATAAAAAGCGATATTTGGAATTTATTAAAATATTCCATCTGTTTTGCCGGGTTATCAATATTTTGACATTTAAATAATTACATATCTTGTTTACTACGTTAGAAAGTGCAGACATTTTCGTCCCCAAATTACTAAATTAATAGAAATGAATCATATTAATAGTTAACGATATTTTAAACAATTTCAATAGTTAGAAAATATTCGTTCGCAAACAAACACGCAATCTTAAGTAACGTGATCTAACAACTTCTTTTACACTTAATATTCCATAAATGATAAGAGTTTATTCCTACAAAAATGCATCTGCAATATAATCGATTTTATTAAAAATGATAATTTATTAAATTAGTTTCTTCCGTGTTAATTTTTAAAATTCACTTTTCCTCAAACAGTGGATCAAAACGTTTGCTGCTTTTGAATAGATCATTAATGCATAAATAAAGAATCTTTTTACAACGTGTATTTATTTTAATGTCATCAATAGAGTAGTGACAGTTTAACTGATTCGAAATGTATTTATATAAACATATTCTTACAGAATTAAATAAAAAAATAGTAACAATTATTCACAATATTGTTTGAGTAATTTATTCGAGTAAAGAAGAAAGAATTATTCAGATAAATAGATAGAATAATTTGTTGCGAATAATTGTTATTCGAATAAAATATTAAACTAAAACGAATTCGTTCGAATAATTATTTCAGATAAATATTTATTCGAAACTATTTGAATATTCCCCAAACGTGGCTGAAAAGCACAGTCAAACTTAGCGATTAACAGACTCTAAATATAAGTTGGTTCTTTTACAATCTGCAATCGATTCCCACACATCCTCGTTCCTAATTTTTTTTTAGTCGAACAAGTCCCGTGCCTGGAAATTGAAACTAAACTCGACTTCGAATTTTTCAGAGTTCGATGAAGTCGTTCCCTCGGTAGCAGCCATAACAGCGGAATGATCAAGAAGGCTGATGCTCCGTTCGCAATTGTTGCTCCCGGTAAGGATGCGTTGTATTATTCCATGGCCTCTCCGCGAACGAGAAGAGAAATGGCATGGTAATCATTACGGCTACCTCGATAAGATTCATAGCTCAAGCTATTTTCAGTCTCGTGTGAAAATTCCACGATCAGATAGCGGCGCGGTTCGCGACCCCTTTGTAATTGCATACAAATTGTCGGACTATTTACGTTACTGCTCGTTTCATTCGCATTTTATTGCGTTTCTTTTTATCGTACCCTCGGCCAACTTTTCCTTCGGCATTGTTTAACGACTTGTTCCTCAGTTCCGTGATAAATAGTATAAAAGGACTGGGATATACACTTTTCTCACACGGAGGCCTCGTAAAATCGAAGGCCCGCAATCAACGACTAGCGTAATCTGCATGCCGTTTGCTAATTTTCATCGCGGTCTTTATGGATACTTTCATTTTAATCTCCCGAAGCAGACGGAAACGCATTTGTTGCCGAGAATCTGTTAACAGCTACAAGAGGTCTAACGAACAGCGCTCAGCCACACTATTAAATTTACTACATTCGTATTAATTTACTCCATAACTGTTCTCTTTTTACGTATTTTCTATTACTATAAAAATTTCACTCGCATACGTTCATTATTCATTTCTTATCTGGACCGTTTATTTTGAAAGTGGTGTAAGTCCATTTTTGAAAAAAATAGATATCACGTAATTCATGCTTAATTTAATGTAAATTTTGTATGTATAACTAGTCCGTGTTTAATTTCTTAAAAAATTCCCATGTTTTGTACAATTTAAAATTGGTCGGTAAATGAAATTGCATAACCATCGATTATGAAAGTGGTGTAAGTCCGATTGACGGAGGTAGGCTTAGCAGATGACTGCCGACCAGTAGACAACACAGTGTAGAAAACATGATAAATTCATTTTACATGAAATGAAACGAGAGAATTTCGTTTCAATAAAAGATCTTCAAAATGCGATTAAAAAACAGATAAGAAAAAACACTAATGGAGAACAGGTAAATTGGTTGCAAATATGTTGGATGAGGTTTCTCAAAAGTGCACCATATACTATTTTACATAAAACATCGATGAAGGACAAAGAATTTAAAACAATAAATTTATTACCTACACGTCCTGGAAGACCGCTAAAATTTGAAAAAATCGCTCTGGCGCCTATGCAAGGCTTACTACTGATGAAAAATATAAAGACATCAAGCAGTTATTACCTTATATACCTCCGGTACATCATGCATATTTCGAAACACTGCCACATGCAGAGCATAAGTAACTACTATCAATATCTTGTAATTTTAACAATGTAATTAGCGTCTAAAATAAAAAATACTACTTCTATTTTATGTCGTGTCATTATTTGTAAACAAAATTGGATTAATGTGAAGTATATTTTAAGTGATATTTGATTTTTCAAAATTGAAACTAAACGAATTTTAGAATTGTCTACTTTTGAAAGTGGTGTAAGTCCATTTGCAGCCCGTAAGTATACATTAGTTTAGTAAAATACGGCTGAAACAAATTTATATAACCAAATTACATATTGACAAAACAGTAGAAACATTGCCAGACTTCATATAATTTGCCTACATTTTTTAATTAACAGATATTTTAACCTTTAATTTTCTCGAAACAAGAGAAAATGGACTTACACCACTTTCAAAATAAACGGTCCATAACTGGGCATCTAATATTTACAATTGAACAGCATTGTCCTGCACCATTATGTGCATATTACTCGGAGTACTCTTGGGTCAGTTAAAATTAATTATTCGGTTTTATTAATTATTAAGATTGTGATTTTTATACGAAGGATTCAAGTCTTTTATATTATTTAGAGAAAATCATCTTTAAAAAGTCGTTTGTTCAGCGTTATATCGTATACTTGCTGAACATGTGACGTTTATAGTGTAATCATTAAGCCCTCAATTTTGAAATACTAATTTTTCTTTAGAAGACTTCTTTAGTTATAAATTTGATTAGGAACGAATTTATATATTATTGATTCTATTTTATTACAAGAAATCGAAATGCAATAAATGCATTTTTTGTCTCATCCCTATGTCTCTCGTCTTTCTTACTTCTTCATTGATGATGTTAATTTTAAAAATCAATTATATAATATTATCAAAAATTATCATGCCTAGTTTCTGTTTGCTCTGTATATTGTAATCGTATCGTTTTCATTTTTATTATTATTCTATTATTATCATTATTGTTATTATATTGAATGGTTTTAGAAAAATTCAAAGAGCGCTTTGTCCGTTTATGCTAATTAAATTAAATTAAGTTAAATAGAAATAGCACTCGAAATTCACAACAAATGCTTTTATAAATTTTTTATCATCTTTTACAACATATTTTCAGCTTACACAATCCTCTCACGATGCAATCGAACTTTTTACTCGAAATAACGACGACATTGGACGATCAACAGACTCTATACTTAACGCATTCACAACAAAATATAGTGGATGAAATACAAAACACTGTCAATTTTTGAAATCACTTATACCATTTATATGTGACAATTAACAATAGAACTAAATGAACTTGTATACAGCTCCCGTTGCTCCCAATATAGAATCTTTTTATTTTCCCCATAGATCCACGGTATAATTAGGAACATTTAGAGCAGCCGCTTGCATAGGTGGTCAGGTAGGTACCGCCGTGACTGCAACAGGCAATTTGCCAGGCGCAATTAACAATTCATTCTAGAACGATCGCCATAAAAAAGAACAGAGCAGGAAGGAGATTAGACGAAGCGACAGTAGTCAGACAAAGAATGGATCACGCTGAGTTCGTTAGCTCATCCTGTTCTTGCAGAAATGCAATTCGCCAGCTGACGATGCGCTTAACTGCAACGAAATGATCGTGATGCAGGCCGCGCGTAGAAACGCAGCACAGCAGCAAGAGGGTGGTGGGGGTAGGGCTGAAAAGGGAAGAAGTAAACACCGTAGAAATAGAGGCAGGTAACAGAGGTTCAGGATAGGCGAAATAGATAGGGAATCGGAGGAAAGGTGAAAGGGAGGTGTTCGGAAAGGATAGCGGCGATCCTCTCGTTTTTTTATTTCTAATTATCGCGTAATGACCCTGCACTACGAACCACACGCATCCCGTGTGCAGACCTTATGTTTCGACAGAGTGCACGGCCCTTAGTTATGGGTTTGCGATAATTGCCAATTTCCATCGGACCCGTCTACTCTAGTTTCTCATAGGTTCTGCACGTGTTCCACGCGACTATGCACCCCTATGCTCCATTCACACGACCATCAGCGCGGTCTACATCAGCAAAATTCAATAGTCGCGTTTATCACCATATAAGTTCTAGTTTTTTTTGCTAAAGCATGGCAATTGTTATGAATAATCATATATCAATATTTTTTGTGTATAATACAATTATGCAATAATAATATGTAAATTATTTTTATGCATAACACAATTATGCATTGATAATATTTTAAAAATGTTCGTGCATAACGCAATGATTAATTTGTACTCTTAATTTGTTTTTAATATTTGCTTTATACTTATTGAAAAAGCAATAAGAGTCTAAGGATAGAAGCTAGAGCTATACGACACGTAGGTAACGAAACATAAAACCCTTTACACTCTGATGTCACCGAAAAGACGACGCTAAATTATTATTTTTAAGGTAATCATGTAAAATACATAAATAAAGACACAAAATCTTTCATTTATTAATCCTTATGGAATTTAACAGTAGTATAGTGATTTTTATTTCAATTCAACTTTGTATAGTAGAATCGCAATTTATGTCAGAAATATCTTCGGAGCTCTAAGAGTTTAAGGTAAAAGCAATGTTTTGAACCAAAAATTGATTCAAACAATGCATGAAGTTTAAAATAATTTCTCCAATCGTTCATACTGTAGTTTTATAAATCGATTTTTGTTAGGATATATCTTGAAACATGTTTAACTAGTTAACTGTTGCAATTTCCTAAGAAAATTGTTAAGTTACTATAACTATATTGCATACATTTGATTTTCTTCCTATTTTGTTAAAATACATTCCTTTAATAAAATACCTAATTTAATAAAGAATATCAAATATATACCCTTCACAATCAATCAGCTGTTTTTGACGAGTATACTGGCCATGTATTAAAAACAGCTAACTGGTCATTGCCCCGCGACTACTTTTAGCTAGCATCAATAAATAAATTCAATCCCAAAACTAATAAAACCAATATCAAACATAAAATATAAATGCGTGCAAAATCGAGTGTTAACGCCACAGATTCAGCACTCGACTGCAGGATGCCGCAAACGTTCGTTTATCAACGGATCGAGAATGAGAAGTGAGCGCGCACCGCCTTCAGGAGTTATTTTGCTTCAAGAGTAATTAGAGATTCGACACGGCCGCAATTCAGTGATAAAATCTGCATATCTGAATTACGATCATAAGATAGACGCTTATCGCCGGTATTTTTTGATTTCGTTGAATGCAGGCGGTAGCGAGTACATGTTCTCTAATTGAAACATGATATTTGATAAATTGAATTTACAGCGAGTAGTCGAAACGATGTTGGACAAGAGATATAATGATCGTGAAAATTCGAATTACGTTAAAAAGACATCGTGTACGTGACAATTAAGATTTATAGCGTCCGGTAAAATGTGTTTCTATCTCGCGCCTGTTTTCTCTCTAAGAGCTGCAGGTGTATTGCACAGGTGTTGTACTCTACGCCGCGAATGACTATGCACGCAAAGCAGATGATCTCTTCATAGGAAATTCCTGGGAGACCTACGATCGGAGTTGATGACTTTTTCTCGGGATGGGCAACTAATATGCTGCTTTTTGTTCGGTGTCTCATTTTTTGATGAGAAAGGGCTGCAGCGATTAGTTTCGCGCAGAGCTATGCTAGAATGACTCATTGTTCTCTGTCGGAAGCAATCTAGAGGCTCGTCTTGATAGATTTTATCTCTGCGAGATAAACGCGTTGAAATTAATTAGGCACTCGTTTTGTAGAGTGAAACAGATTTCAGAGGTTGTCTAAAACAGTGAATATTGTACAGGCTGAATGATTTTCAATCGTAAAGATATTTTCAGTCAGAAAATACTTCTCTGTTAACGATTTGTTCATTGAAAAATATTATATATGCTGTTCAAGATATTAGGTGTTGTATAAATTAAATTAAATGATATTGTTAACCATGAAATATTCCTTTTGAATATTTTATTTAACCGTTTAGCTGTTTCTTTTATTGAGCTATTAAGGACAATGTATAGTTTGAAACACTTTATTAAATTATACATTTTATTTAGTTAATTATGAATTATATATTATAATAGAGTATATGATGTGTCATATATGTTATATTATTATATCATATTATATCATATACGTTATAGAGTATATCATATATATTTATCATGTACATTACAATGTATATAATTTACCAGAGTATAACAACATTTATAAAAGTGTTGTATTTACGCAAAATATGAAGAAAATCAGAAACATGCAGTATAATTACAGTAACTTACACACTTGTCAATGAATTTGCAAAAGCTAACTGGTTAACATGTTGTTCAATAGTTGTGCCAGTTGTAAAACGAGTTAAATGATTTTCATCCATACACAAAATGCCATAGTATTGACTATTATATACTATCATTGACTTTTATCATTGGATGAAACAATGTTATTCGAGAAAATTTATTGGCTTACTAATGAAATTTTTTCCATAAGGACCCAGATTATAAAACATTGTTATTTGAATATATAGTTTCTGACAATTAACTTTAATTTTACCATTGAGATTTACGGAAAAACTGTCTAGAAGGGTTGCCTTAAAAAATACCTTGGAAAAAATTGATAAATAAAATTGTTAAATAAAATTGTTAAATAAAATTGTAAACCCATTCTTGAGTATTAAATTACATTGCTGTGAAAAATGAAATGATAAACGAAAGGAAAGTTGACTTAACGTCTACAATGAGAACAAATAAAGTTCTAACGATCCAAGGCTCGGAATGAAATATTCGTGTACAGATTTTCCAAAAAAAATAGCAAGTGCGTCCAGTGGAAATTCATAAGTGAAACGAGCGAAAACGTCGGAGGCGGCGACGTCCATCGTTAATTATCGACGATTATGTGTGCGATGGGCGGGTAATTGGGATTTATGCTAGACATGATAACATACGAATAGTACGGTACTGGAGGCGGCGAGAGAGTTTGACTCTAATGCGCCCATGGGTTTCGTTTAATTGTTATTTACGCGAAACGATCACGCCATTCTCACGATCGTGCGCTGTGTGAGGTAGTAGACAAAGGGAACAAAAAAAAAGAAGGAAAAAGGAAACGACCGAAGCGAAAAAACCGTAGAAAAAGGACGTGAAACGCGGAGACGCGATGGTCTGATTTACTGTACTAATTCGCGACAATTATTAACGCGAGAAGATAGTGCTGCGAATCACGCGAGGCCGTAAATCTTTCGTAGGCCGCGACATCCAGCGAAGAAAGTTCATTAGTATCACAAGGACATGATTAATCACGGCTTTCGTTTCCAAATACTATCCAAAGAGTTCGTAATTTGTTTCATGTGTTCAACGAGATTATGGGGATAATTGAAAATACGAACTAATCGCGTAAATAAATAATTCTTATTACTGGAAAGGAAGCAGTCAATTTTCTTCCTTGTGGAGATTCCCAGTGATAACATTAAATATTGGTAATAGTTGTAGATCCGTCTGAGAAAAGAGTTATTAGAGAAACTTTATCGTTAAGGAACAAGTGAAAATAATGCAAAATACAAGAAAACAATTATATTCATTAAAATTGATGATACTGATTATGACTAATTTTTTTATTTGCGTATGCATTAAATAAAACAATGTGTTACATGATAATTTTAATTTATATTAGTATATACAATATATATTAAAATATCAAATTTTATTTAAGTCTGAACTATATATAAAGTTTTTTAACTTTTGTTGGTAATTGTATCAATATGAAGTCAGTTAATTATTAAATTGTATATTGTTCTATGATAATGGTAACACTGGATCTATTCGAACTTCCTAGTAATTTCCTAATACTTCTTTCAAAATTTAAAACAAAAGTCAAGGATTTCTTAAAGAATTGTTCAAAAATTACAATGATCTTATCCATAACGCTTTAAATACAACGTAACAAGTTCTTTTCAAATTATTATTTAATAGAAAGTTGTCGATCTTCTTTTCGAAATAGCTCGTTTATTAACTGAATACCGCGGGATTATAAGGAAACTTAATAATGCTGAAAATAATTGATTGTAATTATACCATACGACAATAAATAATACCTTATAATTCATTATTAACGTTTTTATACAATAATAAGGTTATGTTAATGTTAAAAAATTAATGTCATAATATTAATGTTACGAAGATTGTAAGATTATTTTTGTATCAATATATGAACAATACAGGTCTGTATTTCATATGTACATCGTTGAGGCGTTAAAAAGCTTACTACCAGGCTTCTAGTAAATAAAATGTTAAAATATCGCGAATCTGATGCGACGTTGCATGGTCGAGGCTCAAAAGTATTTTTAGGAGTTACGATTTTAACCGAGCTATTCAGAATGAGAAAACTTTGTCTGACAAACATATCCTTGATTGAAAAGACCAGTGACAAACATGCTAAACTATTCGAGCATGCTGTTTCGACAAGGTTACCAGACGCTGGCGAGGGCTCGGCTACCATAACGTCTGCACCTTGCGCTTTTTTCCAGCCGGTCGAACGGAATGCCGGAAGTATCGGTGCTCGTATTCGCCAACGTAAAAGCCGCGCGGATACCGAACAATCCGACGGCCAATAAAATCGGCGACAAGCAGTGAATTCGTGACACGACGCTCATAAAGGGATTTATGCGCGCGTTCGAGAGTAACGGCCGGCGAGGTCGACGGTTACGACGAGGATGAACACGGTAACGGCGGATAGCCCTACTAAAACGGGCGTCCTAGCGAAAACTATGTTTCATAATTTCTAGGCAGGACGATTCCGGTACGCTGATAATCACTGACTAGTCGTCGTAATCACGGGGAATCCGGCATTTATAAAATACGATCGTGGATATTAAGGTCCTGACCTCTGAGATATTTTACTGCATTTTATAGCGCCAGCACAGGCAAAAAGCATTGTAAATTTTTCCGTGACGAAGACGTTGTAATCATAATCATAATCTGTATCCTAATAGTCAATCGAATTTTAATAATCCAGAATTTCTTGTACGTGCGAGAAAATTAACTGTAGTAATATTATCCAATAATTTCTTTAGTGTCTAAATTATGAAAAGAGATGTTCGATGTCAATGTCTTAACTTTCCGTTAAAATAGATGCGAGGGGGATGTAAAAAGCGGAAGAGAAAAGTAATCAAAGAACCAGTTCCCCTTGAATCCAGTTTTTAATTAGAAATACTGGGAAGATTGACCGTTCAGCTACGTAAATGCACAACTATCTCCTGTATTTTTACGGAAGCCGTGTTCATGTATCCCAGAAAAGAGTGAGAGGGCGCTTCCAGTGTAAATCCCATTGCCTTCCGGACAAACAGCGTGCGAGACGCGGCTCTGAGAGATCGCAGAGAGATGGGAAACTGAAAAGGTCGCGGGGAAAGGGACGACGGAACCAAGTAGTCGCCGAGGAGGCAGAGGAGAGAATCAATCGAGCCGATTGAAGATTGATTAGGCGGTTGCAGCGTCGTCCGAGATTTAGCATGCAATGCAATTTCTTTGCCGTCTGCCCTTTGTGCCCGGGGATCTTTGGCTTCCGGATGCTTCTGCATCAGCCTCGCTCCTATCCTCTCTCGATACTGGATCTCCAGTCGGCACAGAGAAACGCCGGTTTCAATGGCGGTTTAGAAAATAGTGGAGGGATACTCGGAACGTCGGCAAACGATCGGACAAAAGCAGGAAAAAGCCATCGTCAGGTTTAGCACTTTTTATTCAAATTTATTTGATAGACTTACACTCCATGATTTCATCCTCTGTATTTCTGAACATAACGCGGGGCGAATTTATGCTTTATTATTGCTTAAATTAATTAATTCTTCATTTCGATACAATAAAGATGTTTATATTTTATTGAAGATTTTGAATTCAATAAAATGCTTTAATATTATATATTGTATTAAAGTACTCAGCATTGGTGTCGTAAGGTATTCTGGAATTTGAATTGAAGAGTTTTTGTAAAATTGTGTTTTTGCAGTTTTCTATTATTAATAGAATCGTAATCAATGCAATCAATTTGTCGTATTTTCTGTCCAATTATTGCGATAAGGTTGGTAATTCATTAACATATACAGTTGTGTCTATAAATTCTAAAATTTCGGAAAAAGGAAAAAAACATTTTTTCCAAGAAACGCGTACACTCCAAGAACCCTTTAATTGTTAGCAGTTGACTACGAGCAACAAAAACGCTGACATACTTTGGACTTTCTGGAAGGAAAAGGGGCGAAAGATTGCGCAGCATAACTCCTACTGGTGTACGATTTGACACGAAATGGCTCGTCCCCGTTCCCGTCGATTGACACCGAGCAAACATCGAACGCCAATAAAACTCGTTGAACGCGGCACAATCCAATTACGGATTTCAATTTTCTCTGTCAGACGAAACTCATTTTAATCCCGTTACCGGCGGTTTGATTTACGAGCGGCCGATGTAAATCACCCCGGTTCTCGAGTGTCTAATAAAACGTAGAAAATCATGCAAACTCACCGCGCTGACTTCTCGCCCTCGTAACCCTGTAGGCTTCGGTGTTCCTCCAAATAACCGAAGAGGTTTTCTAGTTCGGATAGCTGCTCGTTCCGAGCCTCTGTCGCTTCTTTCAGAACCTGCGAACAAGAAACAACCAGTCGTGATCAATTAGGATGCACAGCGTCGCGTACACCCCACAACGTAGGCAAAACCTTATGTGATTACTCAGGAAAGCATTGAACTCCTATACGGGGACGTTTGGCAACTTAGCTTTATTTCGGCGTCTTATTTATTTTATTTAATATTCACAAATGACAATGGAAAAATTGTCTACTATTTCGACTACTTTCGACTGTTTCTTGTGACTGGAAGGACGATATAATTAAACTGCGACGCAGATTACCATGTATTATTTATTATTTAATATTACAATACAGTAGAGTTACATAGCATTTCCCATCGTCATGTCTAGAAATGTCTCATAACTAGCCAGAAATGCAGACCTCGATTTTTTCCTTCTGCAATAATTAATATATTAAATCCTCTTATGAGAATGTTAAGCGATTTCATCACATTACTGTCACATATTATTTCTTATTTAATATTGAAATATAGCGAAGTCACAGAACATTAAATAAAATTTTAAATTCTCTTACGGGGATGTTAAGTAACTTTCAAACTTTATCTTCGTACATTGAAACATTTTTACTGGCGTCCGAGCGTAAATATTTGCTCGCGCTCTCGGTTTCATAATTTGAATACATTTGGGAAACCTTTCGAAGGCTGAGCCAAAGGGCAGAGTGCACGGCCACGATAATTTTTCACAGTTGAAGTCTCTCCCCCGGCTGGGAATCGAAAGGAATGGATAAGTGGTTGTTACGGACGGAAACAAATCTGACTCGGAACGATTTCGAAATGGCGCGGTGTCGTTCGTAAATGGGGTCTGAATTTCTGGAATAAAGGGGTGATTTCCACCGCAAGGTTTGCGCGAACAATGCAGTGTTTTCGCCGCTCGGAATCGCTTTCTTGCGCATCGAACGGTGAACACGTCGTTGAACACTGTCTTTCCCAGATCTTCGTGGAAATCGAGAGACCAAAGCGAATTCTCATTTAAGTCATAAAGCATAGATTTTAATTTCAATATCGTTATCGTCTATTACAAGAATATATAGGTGCAGAGATGCAACGTTGTTTATACAGGGTGGTTCACAATACATTACCACTTCGATTTACATGACTGTTAGTATTTGTAGGGAAAAATAGTTCACGTCGAGTTGAATGGTTCTATGAACAGCACTTTTTCATAATCAATAGTTTGTTGTAGACGGACGCGTAAAGAATATATGGAGGTCATTAAGAATTTTTTGCATGGAAATATGTATTTTGTATTTTATCAAGTAATGCATCTTGATATTAACTGCAAAAATTATTAATTTACATATGTGAAAAAAAAATAAAATCATTACAATATTAACAAGAGGGTAATAGTAACAATGAAATTAACAAATCTCTTAAATTAATTATTTCGGACATAAAAGGATTAATATTTTTTTTGGAAAGAATGTCAAGATGCATTAGCTGGTGCAATGAAAATATGTATTTCTATTTAAAAAGAAAGGTAATGACCTTCATATGGCTCTTCTGTGTCCCTTTTGAAATCATTCAACGCTACACGAATTTTTCGTTATAAGTAATAACAGTTATGTAAATCGAGTTGGTAATATGTGGTGAACCACCCCGTATATTGTAAAGAAAGTCACATTTTTCTGTTATTCATATTTTCTTGTTGCGCGTGGAAGCAGAGATTGCATCGAGGCTATAAAAAGCAACAGATAGTTTCCTAGAAGAGTTCACGAAACCTTGTAACACATTTCGCACATATTACATGTGTCGTGGGCAAAAATGGCGTTCATGATACGCGTCGTGATTTACATAATTGTAATACCTCTGCCTTGTACCTATCGCATCACGACAATGGCGTACGGAATCGTTCCTGCAGTGGTCTTCTAGAAGCCGTAGAAAAAAACACGGAAAGAGACAGGATGAGAAATGTCGTGGAAACGCGTGGAAGCCCTTGAAACATTCAAAAAATAGTTGCAGACGTTAACAATATCTTGCCGAGGAATAACTCAGAGTGAATCAATTTTGCAGGAATCATTTGCAACAAATGTGAACCATGCAAGTTATTTATTTTCTACTGCCTTGAACGTGTCAATAAAATATTCACTGACTAAACACGTTCTTTATTTTACAAAATAAATTTTCTATACTGGGAAGATGCTATGCAACTCTCAGCAATTATAGCAACGACAAAATTGGATTTAGTAAAATTTCGTACAATTTCAAATATAATGCCATAATCATCGGATCTTTCGGTCGAAAAATCACTATCAATATAGATAGTGGCACTTATAATGATTAAATTAATTAATTGAATTAATTTACTTTCTTTAAAAGAAACTGCCTCGAAATAATTGATTAGAAAATAAAAGTTATTAAAATAATTTAATACTCTGTAAGGTACTCCTTACTTCTCTAAACATCTAACACCTGCTTGTCATGGATCTGATTAATTTATCGTTTAAAAAGTCTGTATCTGCATAAAATTCTTCAAGTAGTGCATTCTTCGAAATCATTTTATGTTAAAAATGAAATCTTGTTCATTATAGTACAGTATATTATACAATATTATATTATACAGTAATATATACAATATTATATTATACAGTAATATATACAACATTATATTATACAGTAATATATACAATATTATATTATACAGTAATGTATACAATATTATATTATACAGTAATGTATACAATATTATATTATACAGTAATATATATAGTATTATATTATACAATAATATATACAGTAAAATATGTACAATAAAGTATGCATTTTATACTCAATGACCAGGTATATTAGCGATTTCAGCTATTCTTCGTCGACTTTTCCCATTTTTATAACGACGACTAACTAAATTACACCCTTCTGTCCTAATTTGCTTTCGTTTTTTATTTTTCCTCTATTTTGTACCACATTCGTCACTTCTAATCTAACGATACCATGCGGCCGACTTCGACTGCGCGTCACCGTATTTTTCCACAGTGTCTCCTACGAATTTCAGCATCCATCTCCAGCTTGCCTAGAGAGAAGTTTTTCTATTTTTGTCTCATAGCCCGGTGTATCGATACACATACAGGTTCGCAGAGGTAAAAGAGTGGTAGGGTAGAGGGGGTATGATGGGTAGAGACAAAGGGACGAAGGGTAGCGACGAGACACAAGAAGAAAAAATATCGAAGGCAAGCGTCCCTCGAAAATAAAATCGGTTTTCCGATAACTGGTTATTTGCTCGCACAAGTGGCTCGCTGACTGGGCGAGCACATCGAAAGCGGTTTTCGCGTGTAATATTATCGAGTTATCGATAGGAGAAGAGGGCATTGATCGGCTACCGGAGGGACAGAGGGAGAGAGGACGAGAACACCAGACAGAGAGAAGAGGGTGGTGGTTGTGGAGGAGGAAGAGGAGGAGGAGGAGGAGGAGGTGGAGAGAGTAGGTGGATGCGGAGGATAGGCTGGCTGGAGAGGACTAGGCGAACGTGCATTGCACGAGCACAATATATCCGCGTGATTACAATATGTCGGTCCTCCAGAGACCAATATCAACGTGAAGTCGGCTCAGCCAATGCTAATAATCCCTATTGTTGGTGTCTCCTCTCGACTGCCTCCCGCGATCAGATACATCTTGTTTCGAAAATTCGAATTGCCTCGCCGCCATCCATGCTGTCTTCCGACCCCTGTCAAGAAAAAGATTTCTCTTTCCACCTGCATTAGCTCACTCGCTTTTTGTCATTTGTTTCTTAACATGATTTTAGAAACTGGCTTTGATAAATTGACTATTATATGTCACCGAAAATTTCATTCTTTAATTTTTCAGATTACAATGCATCCCATACGTTTACATTTTCCTTATATCTCAAAATTAAAATGTATGGTGGATTGAACAATTATTTGAATAATTATTGAATAATTATAAACTCGAAGTAACCTTAACATTTTTAATGATATTTAAATGAAAACTTGACGAGACATCATATTTGTATATTTCTATATTAGAAATAATATACAAATACGATATTTTGCTTAGTTTTCATTTATCAGTAACAATGAAAAAGTTACTTTAAGTCTATAATTATGCACACCACTGTATTATATTACTAATAGCTATGACCCAACCTAAAATTAGCCTAAACCAACGTACATAAAACTTGTAAAATAAATAGCATTTTATCATTAATATTCGACTAACGTTAAAATTGTAATGAAAATTTCTTTAGCTAATAACACAAATTATATTATAGATTCACATAGAGATCCCTATATAACTATATATTACCCAGCCATACCCAATCCTGCTGCCTTTATTTTATATTATTTTATTAATATTTACTCGTGGGAATACATATAAAATTGACGACAAAAGATATTGTTTCTTATACATAAAAAAATGTTTACAGAAACTAGACTAGTTATGGCTAAATCACTCTACGAAATTTTCAATTTTGCTCGTTCAATTAAATTTCTAACCTGAAACTGTTGTTTTATTCTATTTTATTTTATTTTGATCGTGGAAATAATTTTAGAGAGCCAGGCGATAAGTAGAATATTGTTTACTCCATGTAGGACGAAGTTCTAAACAATTAAAAATTATATAATGCTGTTTGAAACTCTGTAGAATCTTGCATTATATACGATTCTTTAGATTCTACTATTTCTCCTATTTATAATAATTTATCTTATCATTTGATCTTTGTAAAAACTCGTAGGTGAAAGAAAGTTTCCACCATTTAGGGCACGGTAATAATAATTTAAAAACAATGCACCTGATGAAACTATAAAATTTTACTAATTTCCTTAGATTGTTGAACTAGAACATTTTATCCTATTTTATTGTCATTTAATCTTGGGAATAATGTTAGATATTCCTGACAAGAAGTAACAACGCGCGTAGAAAATAATTTTAGGAGATCAAAATGACGTAACATCGTGCGTAAATCTATAGTAGACACGATAAACGAAAAACTCGCAAAATTCGTATCCGCACCGAACACTAAAAAATTATACACCGTACGAATCCGTATCCCATGGTGTTTTCTGGAAATGGTAGTTGAACATCGGGTAGGATATAATGTCGACGTGGGAGAACTGGCGCCGAAGAATGCGTAATTGTTTTGAAAGAGATCGAGCTTCGTCGTCTTTCGTGTAGGACGTGTGAAAGGCGACGTAGCCTGCTGACGCCATGTTAAACATCGAGGACACCTTTGATTTCCTTCATCGATTGTCTGCCGTAATCTCTTTTTCTTTCGCGAGTTGCTCTGCGCGAGCACTCTGATCCCAGAAACAGCATGGAAATTCTGAGAAAACGGAAGAAAAAGTTGCACTATGGATACACTAAACGCGGCTTAATTAAGATAGACTACTTATCACTGATTTCCCCAATGACAGTGTTAAATAAAATCTTATCGCGAGTAAATTGCAAAGTCTATGCGTTATATCCGTAATATATGCACGCGCTTTCCAAGTGCAATGAATTAGCGTTCAGAGTGCATTATAAATAATGCATAATTTCAACCCCATCAGCGTACTCTCCTAATAGTAATTTCTAATGATTGCATGAGAATTTCAGTATTATTATGACGTATGCAGCAACGATGGCAATCAATGCTAATGCATGGTAATTAGCTGTATATGTGTCTTCAAAACTGCACAGGAATCACGTAGAATTGAATTGAGAATTTAATGAACGCGCTAGAACAATTTCTACGCAGGCCTATTGTATTAAAATAGGAACACGTGCATATTAATTTTTTTTTCAGGCCATTCAATTGTCATTCAGTAACACCACTGATTTATGCTCTTTCGTACAGTTCAACACCCACTCTCTGTTTGTTGCACAACGAAATTAATATTTGCATCGAAGTGAGATGCCTTCGAAATGAAAAGCAAACTAAAATGAAACGACCTTACTACAGTTTTGCTATTTATATTTTATAATTGCTGTATCCTGGAGAAACTGTGCGATTACACCAGCACTAATGCGATAGAATTCTAATGAGATACCTTGGCGAATTATAATTACAAATTCGATTACAGGGTAATTCGTAATCCAGTTCTCGTCTAATTACATTGCAATGCAATTTGTAATTGCAATTAGAATAAAATAAAATTACAAAGTGCAATGCAATTCTGAAGATTTCAAATGGGTGAAAAGTGTTAAGGCAAATGGCATAAATGTGTTATAAAATAAAATAATGTAGTTCATAGTTGCAATTATTATAGAATTACAAAGGACAATGCAATTGTAAAAGATTTAAGGAGAAAGAAATGAATGTGCTGATAAATCTGGTATTGTTTGTAAATGAATAATATCTGAGCAGAAGTAAGCTTTTGTATTATTAATTACAATGAAATTCGTAAATGCAATTGAAATAGAAATGCAAAGTACAGATGGAATTAAAAATCACAGTGCAGCTAAATTGGTATAACTGTAGTATAGGATCACACCGCGATAAATAAACGCGGAACCGTTAAAATACTTCGTTGAATGGAAAGATGATTATCCGATCGGTTGTTCGGAATCGTTGCCGAAACGAACGGGGAGAAATTGTTGGAATTGCATGTTTACTCTTACTAAGCGGATGGTCATTTTCGCAATACCCATGTGGGAAGGAATTACTAAGTATACATTACGGTCCGGTGCTCAACGAAAACACCGATTTCACTAAATCTCGCAGTAAATATTGTTGAGTTAGCGGTAATTGGTGACTCGGGGAACCGTAATACCAGTGTTTACACCCGTCATAAAATAATTGTTACGTCCCGGCGGTCCCATAATTTCCCGGTGCGCAATTTTGCGAACGTGTAATTCAAGAAGCGAGAATGCCAATTGTCTTCTCGCAAAAATACATTTCTAGGACCTGTTAACAGGCACCGAATCGTAAAAGAGCAACCGATTCCAGATAAAACTCCGTCGACATTCGTTCCTCGCTTGAAAATTGATTAACTCGTCGACGCTTTTCATTTATTCGCCTCTGTTTGACAGCATTTCTTTCGCCTTTCGATAGATCCTGTGATAGTTGCGATATTTTCTTAATTACAAACTGCATGCAACTTTAATACAAAAGAGTACTTATACGTTATCGAAGATTGTTACTCAAATAAAATGATCCAACAGATTATATTAAATATATTGTAGTGTCATCGTATTCTGCAATTTGATGATTGTGCATACACCAAATTTTATGAAAGAATTTAAAGAAGTTCAGAGTTGTGAAGAAATGTTTATATATTATTCAAGACAGAATGAAATAAAATGCTTTAATATGTGGAATGGATCTATAGAAAACCAGAATAAAAGAGAAATGTTTATGCATTACTAAAGTCTGAATAAAACAATACCCTTAATTTGTGTTGCTGGCAATTTTCACAGCTACAATATCGTATTAAATTCATTTTATTGTCCTCTGAAAATATTCTGGAGTTTCGTACGCATATCAATTTTGATGATTAAAAAACTCAGAATTGCATTCGAAGAATTCAATGTTAAATTAAACGCACTATATTGTCATCATGAAGTATCGGACAATTCGCTGTTGATACGCGGTCCAACTTTTGAAGAGAAATTCGTTGAAACTGTAACGAAAGAACCGAAATGACAGAAAAATCGTTGCGAGTAGAAACACGGTGTTTGATAGAACGGCAGGCGCATAAAGATCAGCGAGCAGCCGGTACCGAAAGGTTCAGCTAATTATCTATTCGAGCAGTGAATCGGTAACAGGTTTGGTGTTCTATTTCTCACGTCCTAGGTCTCCTTTCTCTGGTAGCTAGACAAACCGCGAGCGCGTTCTATTAACGCGGTGTCAGCTACATGGAAAACTACTTCCAGTCAATAAATAGCGGTCGGCGAGTGCCGATGCAGGTAAACGCATTTCCCTTTGCTGTTTCCCACGTATTTCCACGGGTTTCCTTCACCCGGTGTGCGGCTTGCACACACCGTGGCCGTAGGATGGAATTCCAGTGGCCGACGGGAGTACCGTTCCACAGTTTATCCCACTCGCGATCGGCCTACACACGCCTAGAATGCGCTGAAATAATATGATTATGCTAATGGGACAGGACACCGAGACAGAGAGCCAGCGGGAAAGAGAGCGGGAGAGAGAAATAGAGAGGGACAGAGAAATAGAGAGGGAGAGAGAAATAAAGAGGGATAGAGAAAGAGAGACAGAAGAAAAGATTCTATTGAATTATTCTTGGGAGTAGCGACGCGCGGCGTGGCGATCGGCAATAATTATCGGGTACACACCATTCATCTTGATCGGCTTCACAAGACGTCGCGTAATTCTTATTGTTACTAGCCAGCATCGACACCTCCGCCGTATGTCTTATTCCTCCTTTGTGTCTGTGGCGGTCACGACAAAAGAATGTAATTTACGAGACGATTTGTAATATACCGTTTGCTACAACTGTTCGACGCTGAACAACCATTCCGCGAGGGACTACAAGCAACGGGATAAAGCTGTAAAGCTGGATCGGCATTAATGCGAAAAATTCAGGCCGGCCGTCCTTCAGGCACTCCCTCTTTGCTGCCCTGGGAACAATTAATACGAGAACTACCGGAGAAGACCAAATCGACCGTTTCAATTCTATGGTTTGAGAATCAGTCATGGAGAGAAACCTGCTGGCATATAGTAATCGGCACAACACGTGTAATGTCACGACTGAGAATATTATGCATTTGTGAGAAATATGGATAATAAGCGTGTCGATTTACTGTGCCCATTAATGCGATAGTTTCTTTATAATTTCTGTTACCTATATCACACTTCGTAAAACATTTAAATCATATGTTGTTTCTTTTTTATAAATACGAATTATTTCATAATTGAAATATATTACATATTATGAAATATATTATATATTATTTATACTATTGAAATATATTAATAATAAAAAATACTTAACAAAATATACGAAACAGTTAGCTCTTAAAAAGATGAATGTTGATTATTGCGTGTCAATTTCTGTACACTGATCTAGTTACTGTGTGTCAATTTCTGTACACAGATCTAGTTACTGTGCGTCAATCTCCATACACTGGTCCAGTTACTGTGATCAGTTTTAGGTAAATAATCCGATAACAAAAATTTTTTAATTTGTGCAATATTCTCTATTAAATTAATTAGCACAATTTATCATAAATGTTTCAATACTTACGATAGTATTCAAAAATACATATTTCACGGATCAAGAAAGGAAGGCAATGAAACGTGGTTTGACAAAAAAGGGTTCAGTAATTAACGCATTTATCGAAAAAGACACGACATGAATTAAATTTTATAAGTGTAGTAGTTTATTTTTTTTGGGGGGGGGGAAGCATAATTTTCGTATTTTTTTCATCTTTATTTGTAACGTCAAGATCAAAGCAAAATGACGCCAAATCATTATTAGAATTTTGAAAAATTAATTTTTGCATTTTATAGATCTTAAGATGTCCTTGTGCTGTATGGATATTACTTTCAAAACTAACAATCTTGTTTCATAAAATGTTTATTTAAACAGTCTAGTTTAATATTATTTTTAAAGCGTTATTTATTACTTCACGAATAAATATGTTCGTTCTTTTGATAGACAATCGGAAAATTCTCCGTGCGCAAAGGGTTAAAATGAAAATCTGAAACTGATCGATTTAACAGGTAGTGGTGAGTTCGATGCTAAAAGCTACGTACTCTACATTATACTTAAGCAACTCGAGCACGTTGAAGTTTCGTAAATAAAGATCAGTGTCTTTATACCAGGTTGAAGCAACAATAAGACATTAAAGCGGAGCAAAATTCGCGTAACAGAAGGCCAGACGTCGCGGATCGAACGAAGACGGAGAAAGTCGCGGTTAGACAAGGATCCTGAAAACAGCGGATAAAGGTTAACCGAGCCGAGAACGGGGGCATAGTAAAATGGAGAAAGGATCGTTATAGCTCATTAGCCTTATCGTCTGTTGATCGTTTCACCTCACACCTTTCCGGCAGCGGAACATCTATCCGAACTATCCGAGAATATTGGAATTTTAATAGAGCACAAGTCCTCGGCGAGATAGGTGCAGGCCTTTATGGGGATCGAAGCCTAATTGTGCGATCGAGGCATGTCTCGATCGACAATTGGGTCTTCTCCGCGCCGCGGTCACGGGGACGATCGCTCCCCGACAAAAAATCTTCGGTATAATAAACACGAACCCCGTGTGACGTAAGACAATAAATTCTGCAAACGAGCCCGCGAAAGGTCGCCACATGACGGAACGATCGTCGCTATACCCGAGGTTGATTTATGTGCCTACGAGCGATCGTGAAGATCGCAGCAGCTGATTCGAGAGACAAGTAAAATAAATGTCAAGCCGGGCATCGAGATCCATGGAAATCCGCGACGACACGGTCAGCTTTCTCTTTTCTTTTTCCGTTTTCTTGTTTCGACCGTTTACACGATATTTAACGCGTTCGCGATTATGATACCCCGCAAAATAGTTCGCGAATCGGGCGCGATCGACGC
Source organism: Augochlorella aurata (assembly GCA_028455555.1). Lineage (NCBI taxonomy): Eukaryota > Metazoa > Arthropoda > Insecta > Hymenoptera > Halictidae > Augochlorella > Augochlorella aurata. Next base: position 4,840,119 of record CM052160.1, read on the forward strand.
TAACGAGCGATCCAGATAATTATGTTGACGCAGATCTTCGGGTACAATTAAAATTTTCTGCGTTAAAGTCGAAAAACCAAATTATATTTTCTTTAACTTTCTGTCTTTAACCCTCTCTTTTAACGCGAAACTGTTTTAACTTTGAAACGAGGACACTTCTTTCAGCTTTTTTTATATAACATTTCTCGTTTTCTGCGTGTAAAATATTTCTTTATAGTATAATATATACTATTATACTATAATTTCTTTTATTATACACTATTATACTAGGAAAGATATTCGAACATCTTTCGAGACGCAATAACTTTTTAAAAACAGAATTAATCGACTAGAATATTTTTAGAAATATTTTTTTAATTTTATTATTACTTGGAATGTCAGAAAAGTTCTAAAGAACGTTAAAGGATTTCAATACAGTAAAACTCTATTTCTATGAACTCGGCCAGAGACATCTAGTTTATATAAACAAGTAGGTTTGCATAATAATTTATAACAATAATTTTATAATAATTTAATAAATAACCGGAGTTCGCGTTCAGATAAATGGATTTAACGAAACACTTGATTCATTTCTCCGTTCGCAATGCCTCGGTGTTCACGAAACACTTGATTCATTTCTCCGTTCGCAATGCCTCGGTGTTCACGAAATGCGACTAACGCTCGACAATAGTTCAGATAATAGGAGTTCAACAGAAGTTCACATTGCTCAAAATTTCGTTCCAATATAGAAGATCAGATAATGGAGTTCAGATAAGCGGAGTTCTACTGTATTCGAGGTGTTGGCTGTATCCCATAGGTCCATGTGGGCTTCAGGACGGCTTTGTATAGATTATTCTGTTCTTCAAGATGTTATCTTAAGACTAATCTATATATCTTAAGTTATCTATAAGACTAATCTATATATCTTAAGTTATCTATAAGACTAATCTATATATCTTAAATTATCTATAAGACTAATCTACAAGACTCTATAAGACTTCTATTTAATGTCATTACCAGTCATTGAATCCCTAATTGGTAGTTTACGTAGAGTCAAAGTGTTACGTATTGATTTGCTTTCCTTCGCTTTAATAGTGTGTATGAAATGGAGCTTATTTACTCATACAAGACTTACGTTTTTATCAATTTGTTAAATACAAAGAATGAAAATGATACGACACTTGTCAGTAGTTTCTTAGAATCGTTATTCGATTTAATAGATTTAAGGGTATTTCTAGGGATATTGTTATGGAGATCAATCGTATCAAATTGTTCAATTATTTTTGCTTCGAATTGCAAACTACACGGTGAAATCTTATTGGAAATAAGATTGTCCATAAGGAACAAGTGTAAATACACGCACACGGAACGAAACGCAGCAACCAAATGCGTACGGTTTACATTACCCTAAAACTGAGAAGCAAGTGCCTCCCACGCAAGACAAATAAATGAGTAACTATAAATAGACTCGAAATAACACAACATAAACGGAACCAACGAAATTGTCAATAAGCAATCTCCGTATACTTCAAAACCGCTTATTGATGACAGCTGTGTTTCACTTTACGTTTCGTCGTCTATTGACAAAAGTCGTAGTTCAATGATTAATCATTTTAACAATTTATTTCGCGCAATTTCGCTTTGATTTAATAACTTTCGTTTTACGAGTTTACAGTTCAAAGGAATACGTTTTGCAATGCAGAAATAAAACAGAGATTTGACCTATGCTCAAATTGATCTATGCTCTATGCTTGATATTTTCTGAAGCTCCATTGAAATGTTAGTTTTTCAAGTTTTATTAACGTTAATCCGTGGAATGCGCCTTATAATAAGTAGACTGATGATCTTAATATACTTATGGTATATGCAAGTTCTGAAAATGTGATTAAACGCGTATATTAACAAAAATTAATTGCATTATCTTTCTACGTTCAGTAAACGAAATTTTCTTGATTATGTGAGACATGTTTCCCATTCTCAGATTTTTATAAAAGATTTCGAGAAAATGGGAACATGTATCTTGATGTCTGTAACTTGACTCTGCGTTATCAGATTTTGATAAAATTGTCAGTATGCATATAAATTACCGAGATCTATTTTTTACATTCTTGTTATAGTTTGTGATGAAAAGGTTTTAAAAACGTGGGCCTTTTATTTTCTTTTGCCATTCGAAGTAATAGCAAAATTAAAAAAGAAGGTATTTTAGTCATTCTACGCGAAACTAATTCCTCTAACATCTGCAAATGATTCGATATATTTCGTTCAATTTGAAAAAAATTATTCTGTAGTGAAAGGTGTTTGAATAATAATGCGAGTCACTGTAAGTCTGCAGTGAGAGAATGTTGCACAATATTGTCACCGATTATCACGGAAACGCCGGATACCGTTGCTCGATATTACAGCTATCTCGAGCAACACGCTCCTCGCTTCGCCTTGCTATCGGGTTAATTGACGTTCAGCCGCTTTGAACATTTTAGACAATTCGATAGTGTCGGTTACCAGTGATCAGTCAAGCGTTACTGGCAGCACGGCGAACGGCCACCGTGACTGTCAGTCTGTCAATTTACTTGCTGAATTTCACTGTTATTTTATTTTTCGAATTTCCAACCTGACACACTGCATTTTATTTACGAAAGATCTCTTGAAAAATGTCCAATTTGTCTCACCTTAAAAATGAACATTCCTTTTCGTTCTGCTGGGGTTTGAAAGTTAACTAGCACACATGGTTGCATGATCTCCCCATTGGGTACAATGATACAATAGTAATCGATATAAAAAAATTGTAGAAACTCCAAATCTTGGGAAAAATGCAGACAAATATAGCCTCTGTCACTGTAACTTTATAGTATTGTAAATTCTTCTTATTTTATTACTACACCATTGCTAGAACTGACACTTTTTCATATCCTCAAATGTATAGTATAGTTTAATAATCTTTGTAGAACGAAAAGTGATTTCTAATCTATCTTTTAATAAGAATTATTTTATTTTTTTTTATTTATTTTGTATATGAATTTATGAGTCAGATGAACGAGTTGAAAGTAATATAACAATACGTTCAGCTTTTATAAAAATTTTTACCGTTTTTCTATCAGTGTATACATTTTTTAAGCAACTGGTAGTATGTTCGTTGCCGAAGCGTCGTGTCCTTTAATTCCGAAGTACAAAATCTATATTAAGATTATGCTGTGGAAGTCTAAAACATGATTAAAATAAGAAATCGTAACAATTAAACGAATCGAATTTATTCTTCTGATCTATTTCTCGCAAATATGTGACACTGAGTCAATTTGACTCTTTCCGTGACACAATACAAATGTCACACAAGGATTAAAATTACTTCCTGTAACTATAATTGAGCATGAAAGCAAAAATTCCAAAGAAGTTCAGGAACTACTCGCAGTCGCGTCATTTATCGATGTACATCGAACGATCTATATCTATTCACTTCGATGACGCAACCCAATATACAGTATAAAGTCGGACGCCTGTTGACACACCTGGTCGAAGGCGAATTTAGCATAATTCACGGCGGGACTCCTTTCAGCGAAGCTCTTCGTTGAAAGGATTCAACCTACCGCGATTAGAATTCGCAGACGGGCGTGATGCGGCGCGACACGTGACGTATTTTTCACGTGTTTCTGTTTGTCGGTTAATTCTGTGCCCCCGCGTACCATTCATCCACGTATAATTGCTTGTCTCCGCCCCGTAGGCGTTATTGTTGTATCATTACCATTATCGTTGCGTTACCATTCGATGCCACACCGCGAGGAGGAGTTTCAGAATCCGAGGCTTCGTGAGACGCAAATGCACACCGAGAGAAACATGCATTTTTCTTGGCAAGTTAAAGAATTTCATACAGGTTTCACATACACTGCTAAAGCAGATGATTCTTCGACATCGTCTGTGTTTTCTGAAATATATCCTATGAAATGAAGCATATATATAAATGATAGTTAATAACATTTTAATTTTACTTTGATCGGAAGAAATCTTGGCTAACGTAGTTATTCTAGCTACGACGAGTATACTCGTCAGAAACAGTTAACTGGTTAGAAAGTCCACGTAGCGAACGAAGGGCAGCTGGAGGTAAAGATGTCAAAATAGACAATTTCGCAGTGTAACATCGAACCCATCCAGCCTGACAGGAAGCAGTGCATCCATGATAGAATCAATGGAAAAACACTTTATCGCAAGCGTTACGAACATCGATCCGAAACGGAAGCGACTGAACAGATTTATACGGTTTCTGCTTGCTCGTAGCGTTCCCTTTTAATTGCGATGCTCGTAACTGTTGGCGTAAATTAGCCTGAAGAGCGATTCCGCGAATTATAAGCTGGATATCATTGCATAGTCGGGCAGTAAAAGTTTAATTGCGATAGGAAGAACATCGCCTAATAAGACTTCACCGCTCGGACTTGCAGGACGGGGTCAGCTTTTTTCTGTTCGCTGATCGTGCGACGCATTTTTGCATCCTCCGAGCCTACATCGAGGGGTTATGTTCAATCGTGTTATGTAAATCTAGTTCGGAGAATGTTGGTTCCCTTTTAATTCGTTGGCGCGAAGCGCTCTTCGCTATTTTCATCAGCCGCAAATTGGAGCAGATAAAGCGCTCACGAATTTACAGACACGTTCCTGTAATTCATTTTCAGTTATAAGTTGTGGATTTTTATGCAGAACAAAAATGGTTTGCATTAATTGCAAAATACAGAAACTACAGACACATCTTTCGTTCTTTAATTATTTTAAATAATAGTATTTCTTAAATATTTTAAATGCAATCAAATATTTGTATTTGATGCAGGCACTCAACACATTTTAATTTTATATATATAATATATATTATAAAATATTATACATATTTTATACATAAAATTAAAATAGATTAAAATATTATAGGATTAAAAATTACAGGATTTATAAACTATTATATATACTTTATATATAAAATTAAAATACATTAAAATAATGTTAAAATTATATCGATCGTACAATTATATAAATCCTCCACAATAAATATAAATCAATTTTAAGTTAATTTATTTCATTGAAACAGCTGAGTTCTCAGTCGAGATACATTATGAGAATAAATGATTTTTTTCGATCTCGTTTCCAAGAAGAACGATAAACATTCTCGTAACTAATTCTGGGTCGGTCCGTAACATTTCTCGATGAAATATGGAAACAGCCGGTGCGGCTCGTATATTCAGTCGGCGATTACATTGTGATGCTGTCGGTCGTCTGTCAGTTTTGCGTCGATTCATAAAGAACATTTGCGTGGCGGTTTTCTGTCGTTTGAGCAACGCGCGTGCATTCACCGTTGCGCTCGCTTCACATTAATCGCTCGACCGAACGTACCGCCAACCTGGAGAACGCGATTTCCTCCAAGGACGAACTAATCCGTACTAGTACTAGTTCCATGCCATTTGTCAAACAAATTCCACGCTCGACTGCCCTTTCAGACTGAACATTAAATCGAGGGTGTGTAGATATGTTCAAGGAATGAACGACAATCGCCCAAACTTCATACCTTTTTCTTGGTCTATGCCGAACCTGGGACGTTCACTGTTGAGTTATACGTAAAAATATCCTACCAAATCAAAATACATAGCGTTTTTAATGAAAGTGACAGTAGAAAATTAGAATCTGTCCTAAGAATTATTTCGTCAACCGTTTACTAGCCTACAAATCATAAATACAAATGAATTTGCGGTTAGAAAATGTATCATTCATTCATCAATAGGCTCATCATTGGACTGAGAATATTTATACGAAGTAAAAATCGTTTGCATCAGTTGTAGGAAATAGAAATTGAATTTCCTTGTGTAATAATTTTAATAAATTAAAACCTGGCATCTTCTAATTTTTTTGAACTTTTTCGCCGTTCTTAAATGTTCTGTATTAATTTTAATCAATTAAAATCTGGTATCATTTAAGTTTTTTGAACCTTTTCACCGTTCTAAATGTTCTGTATTAATCTTTATCAAAATTGCAATTTGCAACAAAAATTAGACGTCGCCCCTGTGTTAAATTTTTGGTATAGACACACAATCTAGGAAGTAGAAAACTTTTTTTTAAGAAACGAGCAATTTTAACATGACGTCTTTTTTCACATCAAAATTAACACTTTAAGAACTTATGCTCGAAGATATAATGTCATTACTTTTTGTAAATTGCATACTTCAAGCAAGAAAATTACGAATTTGTTCTAGTTTGATGTTTGAATATCGCGGTTAGGTTCGCAGGTGCAGAGAAATTTTCGATGACTAACGATCGTCGGCGAGCATCGGCGCCGATTTAGGTGTTAAGAGGCGGCAGGACAAAGGAGAATTAATTAACACCTTCGTCACCTGCGCTGACCGGATGGTGTCAAGACGATGAACCGTCAAATCGAAACCGAGAGAATGAGAGAAACAGAGAGAAAGGAAGAGAGAAATAGTGCTGCTTTTATTCTTTCGAAATCCCGATCCGCGGAAACGCGATCTCTAATTGGCTGCCGGCGATCGCGTCGCGTCCGATACGGTTAGAATTTTCCTGGCCGCGATACCAAATGGTGGCGCAATTACGCATAATTTTTACCAGCCACTTTCAGCGCCACATTGCGCGAATTTGACTCAAAATCCCGAGAAATTGAACGATCTTGTCACAAAATATCGCTTTTGCCGGCGAACACGTGTATCTTGGTCCACTAATTTTTTATTAAAACAACATAATTAAACATATTCTCTAACTTATAGTATTTCCAGGATTTATTGTATTATTATTTTACAGGATTTATTGCAACTTATGTTAGAGGAGCGCTATATTAAGTTTGGCACTCTTGCCGATATTTACACATTATTTGAGGGAAGATATTAGATGATGTGATTAAAAATTTCATACACTTATTGTCTAGCAATCGAAGGATGTACTCAACCTTCTTTAGCAATAATAATAATGTTCGTTAAAAATATAACCTTAGTAGTAAAAGCGTTTGGAAAAAAGGTTTATTGTCAGAGGACATTATTCTACTTGTCGAAGTCTGCCAAAAATATACAAAATAATTCATAATTTATATCAATCTGGTACTGACAAAATAAAAACTATTAAAGAACAATGGAATGGCATTATTTCATACAAGAGAAATTAAATATTGGAAAAATATAAGTCATCTCTAATAAATATAATATTGTCGAACCGTTGCGCGCGTTTCTTCATTCCCAAATAATTTGTAGAATTTTTTACGTCGTTAAGCCTCGTCATTTTTGTAAGTTACTGCAAACTGGTTATTTTTGACGCAGTGGTAGTGATTGTAGATCGATTTATTTCTGGGCCTATTAAAATCGTAGAAACGTGGAAGGAATGCGACGGTTCGTTCGTTGGTGGTCCTCGATTTTTGCGAGAGCGCCACTGTCATCATTCCAGTCGTTCCAATTACAGACACCACGCCATTAAATTCAATTATTTATGAAGCATAAGCAGTAGGAAACGCTCCTGCTGTCGAACTATTCGCGAGCATTCCCCCGGGCGATATTGCTAGATATACCGGTTAACCAATTCTGCCTACTTTTTACTGGAGATAATCGGTAACTGGAACTGTTTATACGGCTGAACGATCGATTGACTCCATAAGAATCACTTTCCATAACTCGATCATGGATTCCGACCAGCCGATTCTTCCAAACAACCGACGAAACCCGAATCAAACGTTCGAATTAACTTCTAACGATTCGTCTCGGTTTTTCGGAAGCCTGAATTTGCCCTCGGCACACCCTCTGGCAGCATCCTTGCTAACTATACTCCACGATCAGACCGTTGAGAGATTTGCATACTAATATTGAAAACTGCCATACACTTTCGAGTCTCAACCAGCGAGGTAAGACGATTTTTATATGGATAATTGTTTATTTCTTATGAATAACGGATTTTTATGCAAAATCAAAAATGTTCAGGGTTAATCGCAAGAAACAGTAATATTTTTTAAAAACACTGTTTTGTTGTTTGAGTGGTGTAAAAATAATTGTGGGTTCGAAACATCAACTTACAGTTAAGAACTTAACATATTCACAGATGAATTTTTATAATGGAAAAAATATTGTTATATTGTTGAAGCATTCTGTACTGAATAGTTTTTTAACTGATGCTTATTTTGTTTACATTTAGGATAATTCTATGCCTATTAATAAAAACCACTTGCACTTACACATTAATCTTTACAAGAGACAAATCTACACACACACAAAAGTTAAAAAACTTTACATATTGTTAATATTTCAATAAAATCTGATATTTTAATAAATATATCTCTTACTAAATTGAAAACATTTTTTAATTAGAAAAAATATGTAATAAAGACAAAAAAGTTGAAAACTTATGAAAAATAAAATTAATATCTTCGTTGTTGTAATAGAAATTTTTATCCTATCTGAAGAAGATTTCTATTTGTAAGCGTGTGTGCATAGTCTGTTTAGAATTCTAGTTATTAAGTGGGTCACGTTATTATAATTCACATTATTAGATGGGTGAATTAGGGGATTGGTGTTCAACGATTTCTGATATATCAAATGACATCTTTAAAAACATATTTGGTTATTCCAAGCTTAAAATCTTTTATAAAAACCACGGTACTTCAATTAAGTTGCGATTTTGTATCTCATTTTGAATAAAATAAAACAAAAGTGCCAAATGGAGATCACGAAACAATTAAAACAAAAACATTACATTTGTATCGTAGATAACAATTTATCATAAAATAGGTGACAAAATTGAAAGCGACGTTGGCTTTAATTATATTCATATTAACTATAATCCTAGTGGGTTAAAAAGTAACAAAAGGTTGTGCACTCCAAAATGTCGGCAGAACGAAGTAATGAATGTTCTCTGGAAGCAGCGATACTTCGCAGAAGCAACTTCCATCAGTGTTTACAACTTCACCAATTGCGGGAGGCTTCTGGCGTAAATCGCGTCTAATTTTTCTCCGGGAACTGATCATTATGGATCGGTAGCGTGATTATGCGCAACGATTGATTTGGTAATCTTCGAACGTAATGTTCTCGCACACCGGTCCGCGCTACAGAACATGATTATCAATTGCGCTCGCAGCACAGAGGAATTACGCAGTATCGGGATATTCCTGCCAATTAATACTTTGTAAATCAATCTCGGACACGGGTTACAAGAGAGGATGGCCGACCGTAGCGGCGGGGCTTCGCCTTTAACAACGCCGCGATTACGCGGGCCACGGTCGCTTTCGAGATTCTGCTCGTCTAATAATACCCTGCGAACCGGTAATTGCTACCCTCTGTGTGGAAATGGCTATTCTCACTCGAGATAATCGCGCACAGTCGCACGATTAATAAGCGATAAAGTCGCCGAGCCCTTCCCGTTGCTCTGCCCACCGTCTCGACCATTCTTTCGGTCACCGTTTTTCGATCTTTTCAGCCATTATAGCCGTCGTGAATGCAGCGATGAATGCACTCGACGGTGCACGTGTCCTCGATGCGCAAGTTACGCAGCGTAATATTACTTTGCACGACAAATAGGCTGTTTCGTTCGAAAAGTAGGAGTCGTAACTGTTGAAATCAAGGATCGGGAAAGTTTTGTAACATTTTAATAGGTTATTTTGAAAGCATAGAACTTTTTTGTGACACTGTCAGATTCTGCACTTACAAAAGTTTGTGTATCGTTATCATTTGTGTAAAATTTAATATTTCGATAAATATGCGAGCTATTTAAATTAAAAGTACGTATTAAGCATATATTGTTTATGCCGTAATATTAGAAAATTTATTCATGCCCTAGCAGTTTTCCAAATAGTTGTCTCAAAATTGAAAATCCTCGGATAAGAGTTTCTCAAAACACTGTTCAAAGGCAAATTTTATCCGCAATTCAACAAATTATTTGGACAAAAGTTATCTTACGCAAGAGAATACCGACTTTGTTACGTTTAAAGCAAACTGAACTAATTAGGGGAGCTGTAAAGAAAAAATGGAGTTCTTCGAACCGATGCACTCGTGTTCTAATCACCATAAACCTGTATCCAGCGTCTTCCGATACGCAAGGGAGAATCGAACGCGGTCGTCGCATTCGCGCGACACTTGCATCGTTCGCGGCTGAGAATGCAATTACATCTTATCGCGTAAAGGATCAACTGTGCACGGGAATGACGCGGACAGCGCACGCGTTTTGTCAGTATTTATCGAGCCGTGTAATTGCGCACGCCTACAAATTAAAGTCGAGCAAACGGTGGGCACGCCGATCGCGGATACCTGGCTCCTATTGATGACTATAGCACGCGGAAAATTTTCGCGACGTTCGTTCGCGCGAGCTTGTTAGCGCTTCGACAGTGATCGATCGTCATGTACGAAGAGGATTGACCGATCTTGCTAATAACCGCACCGCTCCTAGCAATACATACTCTTACGGAGAATTTGCAGCGGAGTGTTGTTCGCCGGAAAAATCGTATCGCAAAGTCCACACAGTTTCATCAAAATTTCAGTGAAAAATTCTGCGTTGGCAATCTCGTCACAAACTACAGAAATGCAACGATGTGCGTAATTATAGACTGAAAGCAACTTTTACATTGAGGAAACTTACCGTATATCTTATTTTTATATTTCTATTTTCTATTATTTCTAATATAGAAATATACGAATGCGACGTTTTCTCGAGTTTTTGTTTAAATATCATTAAAAATGTAACATTTTATTCACGCAGTAGTGTTTTTAGAAGAGG